>JAHWFP010258984.1:0-25580 GCA_023313725.1 Lithobius niger | reverse complement strand
TCTCCCGACACAGCATGGTGCTGCTGATTCAGCACGATGTCGGGAGTTTTGGGAACGTCACCAGCATTTGCAGGAAAAAAGTCAGCGGGGGAACAGCATTAATGGCTTCAAGCTGACGATCAAGATTTGGAAGATATAGAGGTTTTTACCTCCTGGAGACTTCTTCGGAGTGGATTCTGAATCAACGGAAGTTGAACGACGAAGACATTGTGCTTGCAGCTGACCCGATTTGTGCCAAGTATGAAGAATTTTGGCAAACATTCGTCATTGTGAAGGTCACAAATATATCACATCTTTGTAGTGAGGTTACAAGACCGACACTCATGGCATGCTGGGTGTACAGCGTTGGGTGTTTTCGAGTGTGCACGTTTTGTTTGGAAGTCAATTTAGCTTCGATTACATCTTGTAAAGAACCGGAAAACATGTTGGCAAAATAAAAAATTACTCAAAAGTAACTATTAAGCTATAACAGGACTCAATGCTGAACCATCGCGACAATGCGATAAGTGACATTCATGTCAGCTTGCACTTAGGCTAGTGACAACACAGCGCAGCACCACCAGCGGGAGCAATTAGTATTAAATGATCGTAAATATTTTAAAACAAATTATTATTGCTTGTTTTGGGAAAAATAGCATGAAATAGCCAAATTTAGTGTATATTACTGACTTAAATATTTTACAGATTGGCTAGTAAGAAATATAAATTTGGAAATTTATGTGACTTGAAAACCATTCCACTCCATGCTAAACTGTTTAAAGACCAAGCAAAATATTGAATTTGGAAGCTACCATTATTAGAAGTGACAGAGTGCAGATTAGGCTATAAGTTAATGGAATACTGTAAAATTGATTTAAAAAAATGCCATCAAAGTTTAAAACGGTTGCAACTTAGATGAATTATCTTTAGTTGGTGTCTAAAATGTCCCAGATTTATACTGAAACCTGTTCTTTTTAGGGCAGTAGTCTCAGTGCGTTGCCATTTTTACGAGGACGACGCCTTGAAGTTGGCAGTATGTGTAGGAGTTCAAATGCGGCGGCCTCCATGCAGTTATCACTGTGGTACTCACTGCGAAAATGCAGTAGTTAACATATTAAGGGTTTTCTCTTAAATATTTACTTATTTGCACAAGCTAGTTTACAAAACTAATTAAAGACAGTCACTTACGCAAAACCAAACAAGGATGCACTAACACTGCATTAGGAATTCGACGTGTCGTATGGTAGAATAAAAAATCTGTAATTGACGTATGAAGTTGGAACAGAAATACCAACAGGATAGACTAAAAAATCTGAATGCGTGGTGTACTGAACAATACCTACTATATTGCACATTACATTAAAAAAAAATTGTCTCATAACTTTTGCTACTACGATACGGCAAATGAGCCAGAATCTTGAGCGACGATGCAATCACTGACCACATAAGTTTTCATCGGATGCTGATAGTGGTTTTGTTACAAAAAACCAAACAAACTGAAATCTTCGTTGTTTTACAGTTTCCCACCCTCTTTGTTCTTGTTCATCAAGCTTTTACATTTTAAATTCATCGAACACCATATTTTCAGTAAATTCAACAGTTAATTTGGAAGTGGAGGGGAGCAGCGAAAAGGAGAAATCGTATATTGTGCTGGGGGTACGTGAGGTTGACTACTTTAAATTTAAGTTACTTACTATATTTCATGAATTAGCCCATAAGTTAATTAACCCTTTTAGGCCTTAAGCGACGATATATCGTCATCGCAATTCCACTTTGAAGACGATGCATCGACAAGACGATGCATCGTTAGCCCGGTTCAGCTGAGTTCTACGCCCTGTTAAAAAAAAATTTCCTATTGCGTACATCGGAGGTGTAACGCCGATTGAATTACGTAATTTGGAACGTATATTTTCGGTTTATTTAGGTTAATTTAATTTAATATCATCTGTTTATTACCTTAAGTCAATGTTATTGGGCTTATGGGAAGAATAGGTGTCTCCTCACCGATCAATTTCATGTTGCGCTAGAATTAAATAAAATGATCAGCTGAACAACATTTTCCCATACCATTTTGGGGGCAAAGGCTTCGTTTGACCTACAGAAATTAATCAAAACCGGACTCTGCGTTTTAGCCTCACCGCGTTCGTTTGTGTCTCGGATAACAAATATTATTTTTTCGTAAACAGTTCAGATAGCGGGTTGTTGTCAGTTGATGTGGTTTTGTTATTGTCGGTTAGGTTAGGTTATAGGCACCGGCTTTTGTTTGGCTTTTAACTTGTAAGGAACTGGTTGGGGTTTGTTGTTTCATAGTGGGGCAGTTAATTCATGCTTCCCTCCGTGGCGTCGGCTAGAATGCCGGCAACATGGATGACGTCACGCCAAACTCCGAAGTGCTAACTTTGACCCTTCACGATGCCGAAAAATGGAAGAGGAAAACGTTATTCAGCATGTAATTCTTAGTTCAATAAAAAAAAAATTAAAATCGGATGAGAGACACTTATCCTTCCCATATTAATACTAAATCCACCCAAAACCAAAACTGGTAGAAAAACCCGCCAAGTTTCCAAAAACGATCGGTCTTTGAAGGTAGTGATATCATTCCACCAGGGAAAGGCCGCCAAGGTTAATCCTATTAGCCAAGTTAATCGCACCTACTAATAGTTCGAAAGTTAAATGAAAACTAGAAGATTGCTACTAGCGGTAGCAATCTTCAAGTTTTCATTTAACGTCTAAAGTATTATTCGGTGCGATTAACTTGGCTAATAGGATTAACCTTGGCAGCCTTTCCCTGGTGGAATGCTATCACTACCTTCAAAGGCCGATGGTTTTTGGAAACTTGGCGGGTTTTTCTGCCAGTTTTGGTTTTGGGTGGATATCACAACTTTCATAGGACTGTGAACGTACATAAGGTACACCGTCTGTTTAAGAAGCTTCAATCCGATTTTTGCGCACACTGACTAACAATCGCTGATTTCGTTCGCTTCGCTCACTCAATCAGCGCATCCCCTTCAGTTGTTTTGTTTAGCCCTTCACCTTCCCTTTAATTTTTCAAGATTTCGTTCACAATTAGTCATGCAGAAATCCCCGAAGGTCGTGGTTACTAAAACAGCAGAATGCGAAGCAACTTATTTTTGAGTTATTAACAAAAAAAACTATTAGCTCGTGTATGCTCGTATCGTTGCGTAACCATCATCTAAAGCGCATCCCTTTATTCTTACGCAATCCACGGCAACGTTAATGTTTCTTTATTTTATCCTTCGTTACAGTTCAGTTTTTAGTTCGTCCAGGCTTTTACAATAAATCTAAGGACCAGTCTTGATTGTTCAAGCCATTGTTACGTAAAATAACGAAATTTAAATTCGCCCGTGGTGAATTTCAAAACCCTCCCACGCATTTGTCCTCACCCCTACAACCCCCAAACCAACAAAAGGACCATCCTCAGATCACTATGCATCCGTGTGCAAAAGTTCAGGTACGTAGGCCTTCTCAATTTTGCGCTAGCCATGAGCAAAAAGTCTATGGGATTTAACATGGGAAAAATCTTATTAGCTAGCTAGACAGTAACATAAAAACAACGTTATTGACGCATCTTTTTCTCTATGTTTGGTGGACACTCATCCTTTAAATTTCAGTTTTTCTTAATCTCTGACCCTTCCCCTTACATTTTCCACAATTTGAAATATTTCTGTCACATTGGGATTTATCCTCAGCATGCCAAAATATGCTTTCAATTGCTTACAGTTAACAGACACATGTCTGCTAGTGAGCCGCCTTTTTATTATTAACAATCAATTTGTAACAATCGGATGTCTACAATGGGATGATCTACTGTTACTTGGATACCGATGTCCTGGTCGAAACTTCGACTGATGCTACGGTTTGTTTACTTTGGCTGCTCATCATAGTGACTCACCAATAACTACGCACCACCAAAAGAGTTCTGTGTCTTTCAAATTTGCAAATTTTCGATAGTTTTTACGACTATCTTCATCAGGCATGAACTGTCTTCCTATCCACCAACGATCACAATATGAATTTCGTGCCACACTACTAGTCTCCCAGTTGGCCTTGAGTTGTCATTCGTCCCAGTTGGCCTTGAGTTGTCATTAGGAGAAACAAAAGGAAAAATTCGCACTCGAGTCAGAGAACATCCAAAGGCAACATCCAAAAAAGACAGAAGAAGCGCAGTGGCAGTGCACAAAATTAAGACCAACCATGACAACGACTGGGAAGGAACCGAAGTAATGTTGAAATCAATCTCTTTCAAGGAGGCACACCACCGTGCCTTGGAAGCGATCGCAATTCAAAATTGCCAAGAAGAAGCTGTGGGACTTTTAAACATCCAAGACCCAGCATATAAACAAATAACAAAAATTGTAACACCTTAACTGAATGACACGCTAAAAGCGCAGTGGAAAAGATTTCTCCCTACAGCAGCACTTGACGAGTCAAGCTCTATGAGTGAGAACGACTACAACAGCGACCAGGATGCATGACAACTCAAGGCAGACTGGGAGACTAGTGGTGTGGCACAAAATTCAAATTGTGATCATTGGTGGATAGGAAGACAGTTCATGCCTGATGAAGATAGTCGTAAAAACTATCGAAAATTTGCAAATTTGAAAGAGCCAGAACTCTTTTGGTGGTGCGTAGTTATTGGGAGTCACTATTCTTCCCATGTTCCTGTTATTGTTGGCATCGTCGCCAAAATGGACGTGAAATTGCGTTTATTTGTTGAAAATAGCCCTTGGTTCAAACGATGTATCTCCGGAACGACGCAACGTACTGCCGCAATCTTGGTCGCGTTCGAGAGAGGGGATTCCCAATTTTCTAGCCCGCGAAAAATGACGTCATCAACTCCAACATCACTGCCTGTATTCCTCCAATGAAATGTCCTGTTTCAATGACCGTTGTTCAAACGCTTCGGCCTCACGAGCGCTGATTGGCTCGTTCGCGAGTGACATCACGCGATGCGAGTCAAGGTCGCAGCCAATGGTGCTAGCAGCAGCGCGTCGTATTGCGGGCAGCCGGTCATTATGGCGTCCGGCAACGATTTGGTAGTGAGCTGTAATCGATCTTGAATCTCGAAGAAATAAAGCAACTTTAAACTATTTTTACGGTAATACAACATAAAATAATGATTTCGGAAGTATTAACATGCGTTGTGACTAGGACTGTGCGAAAATCGAAACTTTCGATTCGATTTCGATTTTATTATGCTGTCGAAATCGAATCGAATCCGTCAGAATCAAAATCGAAAAATTCGATTAACGAGATTCCCACCGATTAACGAGATTCCCACCGAGTAACAAGATCCCCATCGAGTAACGAGATGAATTATTTTCGATTTTATGACAATTTTTTAGTAAATACACTGAATAAAGTTTAACAAACAAATTTGAATCAAGTAAAGCATTAACTTTAGTCAAAAATGTGTAATGACTTTGTTTTATATGGGAACTGTGCATGGTACCATGTTAATCATTGCTAAAATAGTGTAGTCATTGCCTTACAACATGCCAGTGTAAGTTTAGCAATCAACTAAGAGGCAATAATTTGCCAAACTTGCACAATATATGAAGTTAATTTGACTAAATAAAATCTAAGGATGGTGCTACTCAAAAGGAGGAGTGGGGGGAAGGTGGAAGCTTACTTTCTAACTTTGTGTTAAAACCAAACTGTAGTTTTGCGCATTAAATGAAGACATAATTTAAAGTTCAATGTATTGGAGTAACATTAGTTTACAGGAATGTAATTACTAAAAATTAATATCTTTTTCAAAGGCTAGCCCTTATTGATAAAAATTGAAAAAAATATTTTAAAATCGAAAAAGAAAAAAATTGAATTTCGAAATCGAATAATAATCGAAATCGAGATGTTCTTCCCCAAAATCGATCGAAATCGAATCGAACCCAAAATATTAATACCGCACACCCTTAGTTGTGACGGAAGAATATCGAGTGGATGTTATCATTCTGAGTACTGTAAGTTGAAACTTTCGTTATCGCTGTTCACGTAGTCGAACTTCAGGATTTTTTTTAAATAATGAAAATGTAGGACGAGGTCCCAATTATATTTCTGGTCAATAATTTACAATATAATTATTACGTCTGCGAGTTTTTATACTCCTTGACCTCATAGTTTTTTTATTACAATTAATTTTCGTGAGGCATGCAACTTGTTCATGGCAGCCATAGGCTTTTTCGCACGAGAATTGAAAAAATGGCTATGTCAGGCCTAAAAGGGTTAAACTAAAAATAAAGCTGGAATATCAATTTTAAAGAATCTTAATTGCTAGATATTGTGAAACGTTTCTTTAATTCCCCCTCGAAATTTTTGAGTACAGTATACTCTCCCCATTAATTTTTAAACAGTCATTTGTCATGCAGATGACCATGAAGTTCTTTGTCCTTTCGCTAAGGAGTGCTGTTTGACATTTGTAACAGGTTTCAATGAAGGTTGAGTTGCTTTTAATCCCTAATAAATCTGTGTGCCTTGTTATTAAGCCAAAGAAATAGTGGAAAAATTACACCCACCTAAAGTCTTCCTTGCTAAGGAGCTGATTAGCTATGTGAAGAGTGTCATATACCTGGGCCACATCCTCAGTGATGACCTTCGGACATTCACCAACAGTGCAACTCTGGGTGTATTACTGGCAATAGCCTGAAAGCTAACTTTGTGGCCTGTTAGTAGGTTTGTTATGAACCGGTTGCTTGAGCTCATTGCATCAATCTGTAAATGCGCTGTCTTTGGACTGAATACAAGAAAGTCACAATGGACAAGCTAAGGGTATGTTATGACAACGCCACTCGAAGACTTCATGGAAGTCAACCATGGGCTAGAGCTAGCAAGATAATGGCTGAAAACAATCTTCCGTCTTTTGCTGCCCTTTGGAGGAATCATGTCTGAGGGTCACGGATCCAGGCATCGCCTAACATGCTTGTTCAGGCTGTGACTCACTTCGCGCACACTCTCTATGTGTGGCATGACGTCCTGCTGGATAATAGAATTTAGGTGAATGTGGTGATACTTTGGTCCTGTCGTTTTTGTTTATTTTTATCCCTCCTCGTACACTTGTAACTTTTCTTACACAGTATACCTGTGCCTCCTCTTTAAGATGTGCTGTGAGCCAACATTTGGCCCGAGTTAATTAAGTAAATAAATAAAGACTACCAGTTTATGACAAAGCTGTAGTCAAGAAAAATTCAGGTTTTGAGGTCAACTTACCTTTAGCGCCACAAGTTGGATCTACGTACACATCTTCATCATCCAGCGGGTGATTCCGCAAGAAGCTTAACCATGAGCGCCATGTCGGCAAAGAACCAAATATTGTTTTGTTGCATCACTGGATTAGTAAATCAAGGTCAAAGTTGTAAGACAGGCTGCTTCCAATGTCTTCTTTGCCCCATCTCAAATATTTCTTTTTGGATTTACTTTTGTGGGCTTTTGCAAAGACCATATCTATTTGTAATCGATTTCCTGAGAATGAAGTTTATTTTTTTTTTGTAAAGCTTGTATTGCCATAGTATATTTTAGCTTCCACTTACTGTTACAAGCAGTTAATATGTTGTTTTTACGCCGTTCACGTTTAAGCTGCATCCGTTCTTGGCTCAATAGCATCCGTTCATGTTTCAGTTCCATCCGTAGCCTATGTACTTCTTTTTGAGACTTTCTGTACTTTTTTCGCATGTTAATGTAGCTTGTTGTGGTGCCAATAGAGGTTCCATTCGGGGAACAAGTACATTCTTTTTTGCTCGAAAAAGTCACCGATGCATTTTCCGCCACAGAACTGTTGGAATCGTTTACTGATACAAGCCCACTGTTTTTCGGTTCACTATCACTAAATGAGTTTCTAACGCCAACTCTGGACGTGCGGACTGGAATAGAAGTAGTATACCCGAGTTGCGGCACAGTATCACCGGACGTATTTTGTTGTACAGTGACTTTACTTACACCTTTTCCTTTTTTGGTACAAAAAGGTACAGAGATGTCTGCCAGAGAACAGTAGGAATGAATTTTAAGTACATAATTTCCTGGTGTATTTTGTGGTACAGTAACTTCACTTGTACGTTGTCCTTTTTTGGTATGAAAAAGTGACGAGATGAATTCTGAAGCAGAACAGTGGGGAAGAAGTCTATCGTTTTCTGGTAGAAGTCCACAGTTTTTGGGTTCATTATCAGTTATTGAGTTTTTAATGCCAAACACGGCTGGAAGAGGTGTCATATTATCACTGGATGTATTTTGTTGTTCAGTGATTTTGCTTGCTAGTTTTCGTTTTTTGGTGTAAAAAGGTGCAGAGATATTTTCCGCCAAAGAAAAGTATGAATGGTCTAATGATATAGGCCTAAGTTCGTAGTTGTCTGGTTTATAGTCACTTGGCAAGTTTTTCATGCCGACCTCAGACTTACTGGCTGGAATAAGAATACTACACCACAGTTGAGGCCCACTATCACGGGATGCATTTTGTTGTACTGCAAACGTGTCTATTGGCAGAGGGGAAACGGCCACACTGTCCGACGCACCCTCACTTGTAACTTTGTTCACTGACACCTCTAAAGAGTTTTCTGATGCGGCTTTCAATGCATTGGTTGGCCTGGGTAGTATTTTTCTGGTTTTCTGGTTTCGTGGTTTTCTGTTTTTGTAGATTTCTGGTTTATTGTCACTTGGCAAGTTTTTAATGTCAACCCCAGAGTCGCTGGCTGGAATAAGAATACTACACCAGAGTTGTGGCGCAGTATCACGGGATGCATTTTGTTGTACTGCAAATGTGTTTACTGGCAGAGGGGATAAAGACGCACTTTCTGACGCACCCTCACATGCAACTTCATTCACTGACACCTCTAAAGAGTTTTCTGACGTGAATTTTGGGGCACTGGGTAGCACGGCAGATCTAGATTGGTCATCAAAACAACACACTTTCTTCGGGGATTTCGTCTGAATCCACTCCAACGCACGTTTCTTAACACTCCTTTTGTCTGTGCGTTTATCTCTTAAAGAAGTAGATTTAGTTCCTTCTAAATCCCGTTGCCCTGGAATAAGAATACTACGCCAGAGTTGTGGCACAGTAACCTGGGATGCATATTGTTGTACTGCAAATGTGTTTACTGGCAGAGGGGACAAAGACGCACTTTCTGACGCACCCTCACATGCAACTTCGTTCACTGACACCTCTAAAGAGTTTTCTGATTTGACTTTCGGTGCGTTGGTTAGTACGGCCGAACTAGATCGGTCATCAAAACAACACACTTTCTTTGGGGATTTCGTTTGAATCCACCCCGACGCACGTTTCTTAACACTCCATTTGTCTGTTAGTTTATGTCTTAAAGAATTAGATTTAGTTACTAAATCCTCTTGCCCAAATGGACCCAAGTTCTTTGAAGGGATTGCACCTGCTATCAACCGCCGACGACCCGAGAACCCCAGAGATTGTTTCAAGTTGCCGTCAATCTGATCATCAGAAAAATGATCCGAGCAAAGGTGAGCTAAATTTGTAACATCAATCAACTTGCATTTTTTAAGCCATTCTTTCCTCAATGCTGCATTCTGTGGGAATCTGAACCACGACACATTTCTTCCCCTGGTGTTAGAGACTGTGGCGCCACATGATGGTAGAGCACATGGTAATGGCATAATGGTTTACCTATGAAATCAAAAATTGTCACTATTAGAACATTCCCATCTTGACGTGTATCAAAGAAAATATTGAGACTTGGCCACAGAAAAAAAAAATGGTTGGGTTTGAACTTCTCAGGTATTTTCCAGCCCAAAAGTCACCCATTGAACAGGATATTATTACCTTTTTTTCGAAACTAGCTTAGGCCGTGAAAAGAAAATATCTAGGTATACACTCGGGCCAACGAGTTGGAAACTTTGAGGCAACCAGGTATTTTTTTTTCCTGCTGAATTGCAAAACACTATTTCAGAAATCGATTATAAATGACATGAGAAACCAGTGGCGTAACGAATTTGGTCCGGGCCCCTACGCAAAAATTCTTGGTTTGCCTTTCTTACCCCTCCCCTTTTGTTCAACACAATAAGTACGAAGACTTGGATTAAGTGAAAAGGGCTAGACCCATTTTCATTAATGGAGCATGGAAATTTTAGCTAATTTCATCGACAAACTATAATTTTTTTTCTTCTAATTTCAGTTATGGCCGGGTTGCTTCCTTACATTGTAATTTTCAAACCTGGAATCAACAAAACGGTACTCAATAATGTAATTAACAAGAGAAAACCACTAATTAGTGCACATACTTTATTAGGGAATGATCCTGATAGCTGCCATGCTTTTCATTTTCATTTTATTTCTCCAATTTTTTTCTAGTTCCTAACTTTCTTCTGCATTTTTGATAAAACATCATAAAAATCAATTGTTCGGTTAACACCGTCCATGCGACGCTGCACAGAAAATGTGACTTCCCTATTGTGGTTAGCAAATAAAATCGACTTCCATACTGTTAATGTTTGATTTTTATCGGAAGTAACATGATGATTCGGTTTTACACTCATTATTCAAAATTTCTTGATATATTCGCACAAATAATTCCCTTGGATATCATGCTTGGACAGATATTTATTTAAATATCAAGAAATTTTGAAAAACAAGTGTAAAACCGAATCATCATGTTACATCCGATGTTGCCGACCTTCAAAGTAAACAGTACGGTACTCTCAATTTGATTTTTATTTATTTATTCATAATATCTCCGAGTTACTCGTCATTAAGCTGGACATTTTTTTATAAGCATATTTGTTAATGGCTGCTCGCTGAGCCTAGAGATCAGGGCTCGTATGCATTGCGTACGTAACATACCTTTACGTTACGCCACTGTGAGAATCAGAATTTTAAAGATAAAGAACATTTTGCCGGCTCCCAGCCAGTCCGGCTAAAAATGGTTTCTTTTGCTGCAAAGTACAATACCTGTCAAGTGTCAATTTTAGCATTGTTGTCTCAACTATGCTGTCACTGCCTTGAGATTTCAGTGAACGACGGCCGCCTCAGCTACCCGCGATCCTCCCTATAAGAATGGAAACACCAGTGGGTTTGCCATCTCATTGTCTCAAGTTGCGTCAAAAGGTGACACCTGAGGGGAGGCAGGGTGGGCCTGAAAGTATTGTACTTTTCAGCAAAAGAAACCATTTTTAGCCGGCCTGACTGGGGGCCGGCAAAATGTTCTTTCTTTCTGCTGCAAAGTACAATACCTGTCAATTTTAGCATTGACAGCTTGACCTCATCAAAGTTGGTGGCAGGCACCTTTTGGCTGAGGCTGGCGTTGTGGTTTTGCATTGGTTTGGCTTTTGGCGGAGGAGCGGCCCAGGGAAGCCAACAAGCAGAACCCTTTCTTCCCTGGAGATTAAAAAGTGGGGAGTACTTCAAGTTTCTATCCTTTCCTTTTTTTTTTTTGGAAGAGGGTTTGGAGGAAACCCTTTTGAATGTGTAAGGTTTGATAAAAGGATAAAAGGGAGGGGTTACCTTTTCCAGTCGTGGAGGGTTTGAACCAAACGTCAACATCCCAGAGGGGAGCTTGAAAGTTCAGAGTTGGCAAACCTGATCTGGAAAGGGCGGAGTACAACTTTATGGATTCAGGCAGGGGGTTGAACTTCAAGTCAGACGGGTTGAAGGTTGGAGCCGAGGAGACTTGAGTCGTGACGAGACCAAGAAGATGATGGCGATTCGATGAGACTGGGTTAATGATACCAGTTCTTAGTTTGAGGTAGCTAATTCCTGGACAGGAGATGGGTTGGGGAAGATCACTTCCTTATGGTTATCTTTTTTTTTTTTTAATTTGGATTGCCAAGAGTTGCTTGAATTTAGGGAAAACTTGGTGTCTTAAAAAGAAGTGTCCAGGTCGAAATTCAGGTTTCCGTTAATGAATTTTGAGGAGCGGCCTTGGAAGGGATGAAAGGGGGAAACCGATAAAAGTTTTGATGAAGCAGGTTAGTGTTCCAAGGCCGAGACGAGAGTCCTGAGTTAGGAGGAGGCATTCCCAACTCCGAAGTGGCACCCTTTAGCCTTATGAAGGCAAAGGTCGCAGGGTAGTTCGGTTGTTTTGTGACTGGATAGTTGTGTCATGAGAGAGTGCGTGGGAGTGATGGATTCCGAGTTGACAAACTGCCATAGGGAAAAGGAATGTACATGGAGATCGGAGGTGTTAGAGGTGAGTGTGTCCCATGTCTCCGTGATGTTACAGTGGAGAGAGAGATGAGTTGTGTCGAAGAAGGTATTCGTAGAAGACGAAGGGTCTTTGAGTGGGCCGTTTGCGGGAGTAGCAATGACTGGCCTTGATGGAAGCGATGGTGGTGGAATCCTTGGATCTGAAGGGCGAATGTCGAGTAGAGGGTGACGGAGTCGATTCGGGCATTTGTACGCTGGGTGGACAGACTTTGGGAAGGATGACTTGGTTAAAATCCACGGGGCCAGGTAAGGGGCTCACAACGACGCGAGTGGGGGGGGGGGGGGATATTGGGCGAGAAGCCAGTTGATCATCTAGGAGTTGACGAGCAGAGAGATTTAAGAGGTTGAGGTTTTCCGCCTGGAGAGATGAAACCAGCTGTTGAAGAGAAGACACTTGGGATGTAAGGGAATCAACATGATCTTGCGTGGCATCTAAAAGAGGCTTTACCTTCTCGCAATTTGCCACAAATTGCTGCTTAACTCGTAGATTAAGGCGTAGTTTGTGTTTCATGGTGGTGAAGAGTTTCACATGATCGATCTTCGGGGAACATGAGAATCACATCCAAAAGGTGCTGAGAGTTGGCTGTGGTAGGAACGGTGAGAGAGTTCGAGTTAACTGGATCCGGTGGGAAGGGGCAAACGGTGCGGTCTGCGTCCGAGCCTTGAGTTGGAGAGCAGGGTGTTGCCGGGATGACATCAACTGTAGAAAATTGAACTACCGGCGGGGGTTCGGAGTCCCCACCTAATGGTGAGGATGGACTGTCAAAATCAGGTGACGGGATGATCGTGGGAGTTGCCTGCTTCACTGGAGAGTCTTCTTGGAAGGAAGAATTACCGTCAGAGGCCTCGGAGGAAGGCACCGCAGAGGAGTGTGCCACTGGTTCTCGGAGCCAGGAGGCGTGAGATGCCGGAGAGCTGAAGGACGACGCTGGTGACGATTTCCTAGGGGTTTGGGGGATGGATTGTTGAGCGTTTTTCTTCAGGATTGAAGTGAGAAGAGGCGATGAGGCTGGATGAGAACCTGAAGGATGTCTCCCAACTTTAGTTGGGGTGGTTGAAGAGGACTGTTCTTCCCTTATCTTCTTTAACAAATGCGCACGTTGATTTCTTTGTTTTTTGCGTAAGGCCGAAGCTTGGTGGGTTGCGGCAATGAGCCTCCATTCTGCCAAAGGAAGACACGCAAATAGCACAAGGCACATTATAATATTTGCATTTGCGGTGAAACTGGCAAACTGTCTTGTGGGGGTCGCGACGTGCAGGGTTACGTAGCCCGGGACATGAGCACGAACCAAGATCTTCAATTACAGGAATTCTTCCTAAAAACAGGTCCTTCCCAGAAAAACTTTAGGCTTGCTTGATTTTCACCATGATGCCCAGCTTAAAACAGGTTCCAGAGAACGCTAACCAAAGGTGATGAAGGCCACAGTGACGCGACCTGAAGGCGGGAAAACCAGGAAGCGGAAGTGGAAGCGACAGCACTGTGAAGCGCGAGAAGGGAGCCTCGGATTGGGGCGATGGCGCTTCCAGTCGTCAGTGGGCAGACGCACAAACGTAGTGACAGTGTCGGAAGGGAAGTCCAGAGACGTGCCGAGCAGGGGATGCGATCGGCGGAAGGGAGAAGCCAGAACGAAGGATGGAGTCGTCTGGCGTGGGGCGCGGCGGAGATGCAATGAACCCAACGATAGGCGGGAAGAATGTTGAGATGACCGGGTGACATCAGCAACCCAGGGATGAGGAGTGTCGTGTCGAGCGACATGATGGCAGGTCCACGTGGCTAGGAGTGGCCACCAAGGAGGACGGCAGCATCTGGAATCCGAACGACAGTGAGACTCACCGGAGGGCAGAGCATGGCGGTTTCCGAGGAAGCGGATGACCAAGCGAGTATCGTGTCGTGATGAGGGCGAGTGATTGTGATAAAAACGAGTGTGGGCTGAAGTTGGTCATGGAAGGACGAGCGCTGTGACCGGAAGGATGGGAAGTGGGGTCGGGGCGACAGACGATGGCCAGAGCAATACTGGGGTGATCGACCGATCTTGGCAGAACGAGGAGCTGGTGGTGGCGGCGGTGATGGACTGGTGCAGACGACAGGGGTGGCTAAACGAAGCCGTGGTCGAGGCGACAGAAGGGAATCCGTAGGGGACGGGTCGGGCGACAGCGGTCACTGGGAGAGCTGATCCCGAGCGAAGGGGTGGAGAGTGTCGGACAGAGCGTGAGATCGCACGCCACAGCAACTGAAGACGGGGGAGGCCACGACAACGCAGTTTTGAGGAGGCGAGCGAACTCACCGAGGGAAGACTGACGAGCCGGGGCATGAAGGCGAGGAATGACCGACCGGATGGAGGTCGCAACGACAAGCAGAACGAGGTGTCAGGCCACCTTCGGAAGCGACAGGGGAAACGTACAGGTAACCGAGTGATGATCACGGCGAATAGTGGAGAAACCGGCGGTGGGCACAAACGGGAGGAAAGCGCCGTGGAGACAAACGTAAGAAAACGGCGGTGGTCCTTTCCCGTTGGAGACGGAAGGAGCCGTGGAGGCGTCGCCTAGCGGACGGCACCATGGTCAAGCCAGCCGTAGGGAGCCGACTGACAAGGGCGAGAAGAAGGCAGAAGCCGGACTGAAGGTGATAGGCTGGCATCATTGTGGGGCAACCCGGGAAGTGAACGGGAGTGAGCCACGACGTATTCATTCCAGCCGTAAATCAGAACATCAACGGACCGAAGGAAGCCAAAAGGCTTCGTCCAGGGTAGGACGACGCCAGGGCGGTTCAGGTGTGGAGCAATCGCGGGAGACAACGGGAGGAAGCCACGATGACTTCATTCCCTGCAGACGACACCAGAAGGCGAAAGTGGGTGGTGTCGTGAGGCCAGCTAGATGAGGTGAGGGACCGTGGCGGTTCAAGTGTGGGACGATCCCGGGAGACAACGGGAGGGAGCCACGACGACTTCAGTCCGGGCCGAAGGTCCATGGCATGAAAGATGAAGGACGACAAGACGACGAAGCACCAGGGAGGACAGCAGCCGCGTCGGCGGCTTGATGGCAAACCCCCTGGTGTTTCCATTATTACAGGGAGGATCGCGCATGCGCGATCGCCTGGCTGAGGCGGCCGTTGTTCACCGAGGTCTCAAGGCAATGACAGCATAGTTGAGAAAACAATGCCAAAATTGACAGGTATTGTACTTTGCAGCAGAAAGAAAATAATTCTTCCTTATCCTAAAATACTTACCTTTAAATTCTAGCTACAATTTGTTTATTTAATGCTCCATGCCTAAAATCAAAGAAAAAGTGATTAGTCAGGCACTTCACCATTGTTGGCCACTCAAAAATGCTCCTTATCACTTTTCATTACGTGTAACCTTTCCCTGTTCAACGAAAGTGAAGAGGTGGGAGGGTTCATTTAATGTTAAAAGTATTGGGAAAATACCGGCAAGTGGTGTTCACAGTAGAGTACGTACAACATTTAAAGTTCAAACAATACACTTCACCACATGAAAATGAACAAAAAACCTGTCCACTTCAATTTTCGGTGGAATAATGCAGCATCCACCTTCATCTGAAGGATTGCAAAAAAGAGATTCACATGGCTTCAGGCAGTGTCAGAATCGGAATTCAAACTTGCAGCATTTTCCATTGAACCACTTATCTCTACGGTGCGTTCCAACTCAGATTTCCACTGCCTGCTGAGAATCCTGGTGAGCTCTGCATGTTGGAATTAAGACATTGCTCATCCATCCTATCGCAACATCAACCACCTTGTGAGGCTAGAGCTCGCCAGGAATCTCGGCAGGCAGTGGAAATCTGAGTTTGAACGTGCAATAGAAATCAGTTGTCCAACAAAAATGGGGCAAATTTTAATACGGAATTTGAAACGGCCTGAAGCCACGTGAACCTCATATCGTTTTCGTTTTTGCATGGACTCTTCTGAAGAAGGTGGTCGCTGCATTACTCCACCGAAAATTCAAGTGGATGGGGTTTTTTGTTCATTTCTTTACAAAATGTTCATTTGTTCCTGGTGAAATATAATCTTTGAACTTTTAATGATGTTAGGTGTTTTAGGCTAAGCAAAAGCTAATTTTATCTTTAAAATTCAGTTTTCAGTTTCCTCAAAAATACTCGTTTAAATTCTGGCTGACTTGGTCCAAAAGGAGGTGGGTCACTCTTGTACCATGGCTGAATTCAAATTTAAGTTAAGATTGTTCAATGTTCTAAGCACTTGTGTTAACCTCGTTTCAGACGTGTTAGTTGACTCGGGTCTGCCTTACTTGACTCTGAACGCCATTTTTTACACACCGTATGAGTGACAAAATTAGCTCCTCCGTCGGGCAGCCTGTAACACCTTAATTTTACTATGTCTTAGCTTGAATTAGATGTTATCGCAAAAAAAAAAATCACCCCCGGGTTCAATGTTATTTTTGGGAGAGACCAAAAATTCAGTTCTACAAACAAAATAGGGTAACAATAAATACACATTTATTAAAAAAATCCCAGCATGTTAGTAATCGTTATATTTGCCCCTAATAGGCTACACCAAAAGCTGTTAATACCTTTGATCGAATTCAATGAATTAAATTCAGTCGGCAAATTCATTTGTCAATAGGCCTACGAAATTGGATTTCCCCATAGGCTATATAAATCAGGGGTCGAAATATTCGGATGCATATGGGCAAATTACACTCCAAAATTGCACTTTGCACTCCAGAAGCAACTCTTGGAGTACAAAATTGCTCACCGAAGTTGAATTTTTTATAACTTTTCAACCGTACAAGCTACAGACTTGCGGTTTGCGGCATTTTAAACAGCTTGGAGTTTGGAATTTTCCAGTGACACCATTCCTTTCAAAGAAGTTAAACTCCCTTTTTTACTACATTTGGTTAAACTATGGGTATAGGTTTTTCAGTTGAATAGTGAAGTTAAGTCAGATTTAAGCAAAATGCAGTAAAACAGTACATATTATTGTGATGCTGAATGTTAGAATTTTCTATGGCTATAAAATAGCAGACCATAGTGTTGGTTTACATTTGGATTTTGCACTCCAAAGACGTTTTTTGCACCCCAGTAACAATTTTGGAGTGCAAATTTGCACCCAGATCAAAATATGGAAATTCGACCCCTGATAAATAATTTAAAAAATAGGCTATTCTTTTTCCACAGAAAGGTTGATGCAACCTGAGATTTATCTAGAATTACCTTCTTAAATATACTTTAATATTTCGCCGATATCAGATTTGTGGTCCGATGTTTAAGAAAGTAAAGTGAAACAAAGTAAAGTGAAACTAAGTTACATTTTTCATGTAGGCCCTAGTAAAAAATAATTAAGAGAATTTTGCAAAGAAAATTTAAAATTCTGAAGGACTAAAATTTAGCACCCAGAAGTTAATTATAGACACATCTGTCACAAAATTGTTTGTATTCCGGCTATCCGATGTTGATGCTCCGATGCCGCCAAAAAAGACCGATTTCCTATGTCAACATCGGTGCATCTCTAAAATCCAACGCAAAATACGCAAAACTGTTTTCCGCGACACGATGAATGCAAAAATGGTAAACTAATCCGTAAAAAAAATTAACAAAATAAAAAAAAAAACTTCTTTGCTAACAGATTCAGTTATGAATAGGACATGGTATTTACTATTTTGTCGTGTGGGAAGCACTTCTAAAGGCATAATGTAGCAAAAAGGGTGTGTGATAAACAGCACGAGGTTGCCCAGCTCTACGCCAAACTTCCCCTGCTAGACCTAACAAACAAACAAAAAATCTAATCAAATCAAAATTGAAGATTCTACCAGAGAACATGTTCTCGCAGGAGAATCTAAGTTCTCAGAGTAGAATCCGACGAAACTGTGTTACTTTTTGGGATCCTTCCCTGCCCTGCGGCGCTTTGTAACCTGTTGTTTTGCATCATTTCCGTTTGGAAATGCATGCAAATTTACGTCACTTCCGCCCCTACTTCCCCTCCGTTCTGCATCTCTACTTATCTCCACTCTTTTTGCCCACGACACGCGTGGTAAGAGTCCGTAGCAGGGAGGCGGGAGGGTACTCACCTAACAGTTTCGTTGGATTCTACTCTGAGAACTTAGATTCTCCTGCGAGAACAAGTTCTCTGGTAGAATCTTCAATTCTCATTCGTAGCATCCTTCCTGTGTTACTCTTTGGGACAGATTCATAAAAGTGCAAGTTTTGTGAACGGTGCGCACAGCTCCATCGACGTCCACTGCACCGTCGCACCAGGCGACTCACGGGCCCCAGAAACCTGTGGCCGTCGTGTATGCATAAGGGTCCCTCAGGAGATCTCTGTTGGGCAACGCCACCCGTCCAGTTCCAGGCTTCATTTGCAGCAGACTGAACTAGGGAGCCACTTCCCACGCCGGTGTCACGATCACTGCCCACCAGACTGCATCGTCCAGGGACTTGCGTACACACTCGTCCAGGAGAGGACCTGGGGAAACAGCTACGAGCACCTCCTGGCCCACGACACCCTGATGGCGTCCACCTCCTCCGCACCTGCTTCACGTCCTGAACTGTTGTAGCTGTGCCGTTGCCGTGGAGACAAACAAGCCCTGTTTGGCACCCCTGCCCGGGTATAGACGCTCCTGACCAACTCCGACGATAGTCGTAGATCCAAAAGCCGAACCCGTCGCCCTGCCGACGCCTGGACTGTACATTGCCCCCAGAACACAGCCCATATGCGCCTGTCAGTACCAGAACCAGCATACTGTATCTGCGGAACTCATTCCGCCCTCCGCTCATTTATGTACACCCCAGGCGCCATACCGTTCCAAACCACCTGCCCGCTCATTCCGCAGACGCACTTGGAACCGTACCGCATCCCGTATTAGTAACAATTCCCACACGTCGATCTTCCCACACGTGCAAGGCCGTCTTTCTTGCCCCCCAAGCGAAGCACCTCCCCGAAATTAATTGCAGTGGCGGGCCGCAGTACTGCCGGAGCCCCCGTGTGCCACTCACTCGCAGCCACCGCATCACCCAGCATTTGCCACCAGAAAAGCAGAATGCGCCTCAAGCTGTTCAATTGATTCCGTCCCCAGGAACCACCCTACTAGGTTAACCGTGTCCAAGATGTTAACCCAGCGTATAACCTTCAGCGTTGACATTTTGTTTTACTTATGCACAGCATGGACTGCTTCCCACCTTGTTGCAGCCATGACGACCTCAGAAACAACCTTTGGTGAAGCAAGATCGAACCGTTCCACAGCACAGACCTGTAAATTACGTAGCAACAACAGCCGGGCCCCCCCCCCCCCCCCCCACAAAAATTATATGCCTATATATATATATATATCTCGCATCCGCCATTCTCCCATCAGATCTACAGAGCA
Organism: Lithobius niger; assembly: GCA_023313725.1. Taxonomy (NCBI): domain Eukaryota; kingdom Metazoa; phylum Arthropoda; class Chilopoda; order Lithobiomorpha; family Lithobiidae; genus Lithobius; species Lithobius niger. The sequence goes on along the minus strand of JAHWFP010258984.1, from coordinate 6,089 downwards.
CATCTTTATAAATCTGGCCTCCGAGGTGAAATAAATTCTGCTAGTCATTTGCCTCGATTACTGAACGATCGTAAAGTAATTCACGGCCAGGCTGCGTGCAACACCCTGTCCGCGTTCCAATAAAGCAAAAAGAGATATATAAATTTAATCCAAGCCAATTGTTCACAACGGATGTCCAAACGCCACTGCCCCACGTACAAAAAAAATTTCATTTTACAAACTAATCAGGCTCACAGTCACACCAGGGGCCCTATTTCTCTCCTGTACACATTGCCGACTTTCCGGCCACTCGACTACCTCCCACGGCTGCCACTCTGCATTTTTAGTGTTAGCATTGTCATCCACAAACTTTGAATTACGCCGTGGCCCCGTTCCCGACCGTGACCTTCACCCAATCGGTGCCGCCGAGTTCGCCCAACCGATTGATGGCACTCATAATCCCACAATTACTATTTGATCCAACATATCACTCTGCTTACAACACACCTCGCTTGTTAATTTGGCAAAATAAATTATTATACAAAATGGAAAATTCTAACAGTACGTTTTCACTCACTTGTGCAACACAAAGACAGTCTTGCAAATTTTCAACAGCATCTTCATCTTCATTCTCGTTATGTCTTCATCAGGCCTAACTAAGTAAAGTTCGGACAATCACATCATAACAAAGCAGATGTACTTTAGCGCATCCGAACTCGCCGGCAACGAGGCCTCCAGCTGTACTTATAGGGCGATCAGGTCTCGGACTCTCTCCAGATTCCACTGCCCACCAAGCAGATTGCTCATGATTTTATTCACCTAGTGAGCAACCTTTGGGTATGCCGGCCCCTGAATATTCATTAAATCCGCTCCACTCCTCTCAGGCAGCTGCATGGCGATGGACTCCAAGCACCGGAGGTGGGGTACACAAGCGGAACAATAACTCTGCTAATCTAATTCCGCTGCCGGCGTTTTATAGTGCGAATGAAGATGGCAGCACTCGATGCGACACACCGAAGGCGGTTCGTAAAATGTAAATGTATGCTAGGAAACATAACTCAAGAGCAAAACAAACGCAGCAACAACACTGGATGGCAAGTGTTAAAACATTACAACCGACAAATTATATGTGATTTAGGTGTGGTAAGCGATACAGCATTATTAGTACCAGGCTGACAGACGACACGAACTCCACCATTATTATACTTGTAACGCGTTTTCGCACTGAATGCATTTCTTACAGCAATTGTAGCGAGGAACTATAACAGACTATAGCCACGCCAGTGTGACGTCATGCCAAACTCCAGAATGCACTGCATGGTAGTAATGAGAAAGACAAAGAAGTACTGGAGGCTACGAGGCCGGGGAGTTCGAGTGCGCTAAAGTTTGTCTGCTTTGTTATGATGTTGTTGTCCTAACTTTTCTTCGTTAGGCCTGATGAAGACAGCCAATTGTTGTTATTAAAAATTTGCAAGACTGTGTTGTGTTGTAGTACTTGTTGTAAAAGTGAGCGAAAAAATAGTTTGTTTGAATTTCACGTTCTTAACTGTGTGAATTGGGGAGGGGAAGGGCTCGGAGGTGGATTCGATTCCTTGGATTCGTTAATTTTCGTAACCCGAAAGTAGAAGGCGTGTGTTTCACGTCATGTGGCCTGTCGATTTTTATTTTTTTGCATTGAATCCTACAGCACATTTTTGTGTGTTTATTAAAGCCCTGCAGTAGGTTTGTATCTGTAATCGTCCCCAACCCCTCCGCTGATCGCTTCTTCCCAATTTTCATTTTGTACCGAATTCTGGTACACATTTTTGTGTTTTTTTTTCCATCAATAGCAGTAATAGTAATCAATGTAGTACCGCTTCCTCCGACATATACAAACAGTAATTTTTTCCCCCTTTTTTTTTTTTTCACTCAAACCTGGTTATGTTACTACATGAAATACAAGTACGATGCAACAGGGAAAAGAAATTTCTGCATAAGGCCATGCAAAGTTAATTGTTTGGTTTACAGGCGCGTGCGGGTGCCTTAAATTATCGCGGGTCAAATTTTTTTTTATCTCAATCTTGATCCACCCGCTAAAATTCATATTTTCGCCAAATTTTGACATTCCAGTATACCATTTTAACCGGCTCAAAACGAGCTTTCCAATGGTGTTAATTTCATGCCTTCAACTTAAACCACTAAGAAGTTATTTGGCAAAAACTTAAATAACTTTTAATACTAAACAACATAAATACCATATTAGCAGAATATTATACTTTTTTAGGCTGCCTGCATACTCTTTTAGGTTTGAGTTAGGTGCATGATAAAGAAATCTGGTTAGTTAAATAAAATTAAAATTAAAATAAAATGCCTCGTTGCCTGGTGCTTCAATTTTCAACCTTGCCCGTAAACCAAACAATTTTCTTTGCACGGCCTAACCAACATTAAGGATTTATAAGGTGTTTCAACTGCTTAATTTTTATACGGTGGACACCGTTTGTAAGGAACTCAGGTTTAAGGAATTATTGCTTTTAAAGAATAGATTACAAAAACCAATCTAACGGATTTAGTGCTCTTCTCTTCCGGATATAAAGAATTTTCGGTTATAAGGAACCTTTTTCACTGTCCCTTGAGGTTCTTTGTAAGCGGTGTCAAAGTATACAGTACACAGTTTCAGGATTACACTACTTCATTCAGAGTGGCGGCGTCTTGTGTTTACTGATTTTGTCCATGGTTTCGGTGCATGTTTTTACAGCACTGCTTACTCCACAAATACTTTTGTTTTTTCTCCATTAGAGAAATTTGTTGTTTTTAGCATTGTTAAAGTATTGTTTACGCCTGCTACATGTTTTCTTAACTCAGGTCCTAGCTGATTATTATGTAGGCCCGACCCTCACACTGTGGGTCGCCACTCGCCATTTGGCGAACGGAAATCAACAGTTGGCCACTTGGAATTTAGCCTTACCCGCCAAAATGGTGACTAGCTACAGAGAATGACACTCAAAGAGGGATATCTCTAGAACCGTTTAAGTCAGAGACGAACGGTTTCCGGCATTATGCACAGATTTATGAGGGCTATGCGACAGGTTTTTCTGCATTAATACTGGAATGTGCATAAATCAGAGAAAGCATGCATCATGCAAGACGTATTTGGTACGTGGCGAGGAGAAATTGTAAGTGCTTTCTAAGGTCTACTGGCCGAGTGGCGACTGTTACTAGATTGACATTCGAGAGGGTTATGTAGGATGGGTTTTAGATAGTGGAAACCCACCCATTTTAAGCCTAGGCTAGTACCATTCTAAGTTTTCACCTCACTCTATTTCCATGTCATCTAGGCCTACATCACGTAAATTCTTACGAAGAAAGGTCGCTGGATTGTCAACTTACCAAAATTGTGATAGGTTTCAGACAAAGATCCTTTAAAACAGGGGTAGTTGAGCTTGCCAGCAGTGGAGTACCTGCATATATAAAAAAAAAAAAGAAGATAAATCAGCGAATATAGGCTAACTTGTATAAAATCATCCTTTTTAAGTCATCGTGCTTATTCCAGCATGGAGCTCTGGTCCAGAGCGAAGCTAGATAGGTACCACACACAAGTTTCAAGGGTAGGGTCAGCTGCCTTCACCAGGAACGAGTTCGCCCTGACTTGGAAAAGACTAAAGTGTGGAGTTAGGCTACTAGGGTCCCAGTGAGGTTCATGAGAGGGACTTGCTTTCTCGTGAATCTGTCAATCGCCAGGGATTCAAGGGCTCGTGGGTGGGCCTCACGCTTGGAGCTGGAGTTGTAGGGAGAATGGTCGTATTTTCCCAGTCAATGACATGGTGTGTTTTTCGGTAATGCTGGGCAATACGTTGAGCCTTTCACCTCTTCGAGTGACACCTACATGTTCCCGAATTCTGGCCTGGAGCTTACGTTTGGTCTCTCCAATGCATACCGCGTTGCAGGTTGAGCACGGTACGCAGTATACCACATCACTCTTTGTACAAACGTGAAGAGGGGGACCTCAGCTTCATCCTTCGCTGGCGTCGGTCCCATGGAGTGGGGGTGGGTAGGAGAAGGGGAGCAACATGGGAGGGATGCAGTGGGATGGCGGGGCCGGTAGGTGGAGGCAAAGGGGAAGTGGAGGCAACGTTCGGGTGTCCATAACTCTCAACCTTCCAGAGGAGCAATTTTTTCAAGGTAGGGGAACATTTGTGCAAGCATTCCACCCCTTGGCTGGACAGAATACGGTGGATGGACTCACTCCTTCCTGCAGGCAGGTGAAGAATCCATGTTATTCATCCTCATGGTAATTGTGTTAAACGAAAGTTAAATTAGGGTTAACTTTACTTCTGTAATGTTTAGTAGCTATCACTTTAACAGGCTTTTGCCTTTTTACAGCCGGGCGAGATGGTTGCGGAGATGCACGAGGTAACAGCTCTTCCGGAAACAGATTCATCTCTGACGATGGTTGACGTCTTGGCAAGCTGCATCAACACAGCCATTACTACGAAATGAACTGGACTTTCACCAACAGTTGGGTTGGATTCGCACAGTTCGGTGGTGAAGGAAGGTACAGTCTAAGGTTGTATTTGGGTAGTACCGAAATTTGCTTACACACCATAACAAACCTGTGGTTGTCTCCACGTCTGTGGGGAAGGTAAAATGGCTGCAAGATGAACATCGTTCCATTTTAGGCGATGCTCATGCTCAACAATGCAAACTTGGGTGCTTTCTCGAGGACAGATCTTAAACGTTATTTTGATTGGTACTCAAGGAACTATTACAGTATCTTCCTAAACCACCGAACAAAGCCAGAAAAACGCACCAATGTTAAAGACAGTTTGGTTCCAATATTGACGTCGCACGTGTGTAGTGACGTTACATTACGTGTGCAGTACCTTCCTAACCTCAATCAAAGCTCAGGGGCTCAACAGAGCATTTGCAACGTCACATCTTCAGCGCAACCAGACGAGGCTGATGGATTGAACCAGACAATACCTATGCAGAATTGTAAACCAACTTTAGAAACGAAATGGTTGTGGGTGGAGCAGCTTTGAGCATGCTCAAAAGCCTTGCAGGAAACGGTTTCTTTGTATGGGCACTGGACATCACGTCGAGTAACAGCTATAGCCTAATATTATTTAATAAGGAATGGGCCAAACTGTCACTGCCAACAGTACGTTTTGGTAGCACTGTTCAGTGGTTTAGGAAGGCATGGTTACGGCTAAAGTCTAGAATACACCCATACCCGATATCCGTCTGAAATTGATTCCAAATGGCTCCAGCACTTTCATACATCCAGGAACAGTCTGTTTTATAGCGCGGAAATGTGTTAAAACGACTTAAATCGGTCAATTTGTAGCTCCGCAATCCGTACATTTATACGGTGTATGCGTTCGCTCGCGGGGCCTTACGGAGCAGGGAAACTTATATTTTTTTTCGTAAAAAGTTAAGATAAGCGGGTACTTATTGTCAGTTGCGTGTGCTTTTGTTGTTATTGTCGGTTAGGTTAGGCAGGTACCGGCTTCTGTTTGGCGTTTCACTTGTAATGAACTGGTTGGGGTTTGGCGTTTCACTTGTGGTGCTTCACTGCACGGCGACGTCAGCCTCGAGCCTGCCGCGGCTTGGCATCAAAAACCTTGGGTTTAAAACATGGGATCAGTTAAAACATGGTTTTAACACGTTTCCGCGGCTTGGATCAGTTTGTAGTGCCTTTCCAGCCAATTTAAGGCAAGTTTTTTGTCTTTTTCTTAAAATTTGGGCCATATGCGTTAAGTAGACTTGTGCCCATGGTTACAGTTTGCTGCGAGTGTGATGTGCCACAGTGAAATGTCACTTGTTTGTATTGTTCTTGTTCCTAGAAAATTGTGTACATTGCCCATCGTCAATCACGATCGTTTAACCCGTGAGACTCGGCTTGAAGTTGAATGTAAAGTTATAACCCACAGATTAAACACTACCCTACTGTGAGGCAGCGTTCATTTTGAGTTATGAGCGTGAACGACTGCGGTTCTGGAGTGGTCAATTTCATTGTTACAATGCCTGTACTAAAACACATCAACACAACCAACCTACAGTTTAAATGAACAGAAACAAAATTGTTTCTATGATGTACTTTATCTAAAAACTTAATTTTCAAACCTACCAGC
>JAHWFP010258983.1:0-13072 GCA_023313725.1 Lithobius niger | reverse complement strand
CCCCCCCAACAAAAGTTGATTAGCTAAACTGCGATGCAAAATGAAACTTTTGTATAGCAGATTCGACATTTTTCCTAACATTTTTTTTTGTTTACTTAAAAGAAAAATGTTCGTACTGTTGTCAGCAAACGGAACCTTTCAAAGCTCTTGTTGCATTGCTGGAGTATTTTATTTTATTTTATTTTAATTATATTTAATACATACCAAGAGTTTAATTTTTTCAGACAGTAAAATTATCATTCCTACAGCACTTCAAGACATTTGCACAAGTTAGTCACCGTTGAGAATCGTTGTAGTTAGACTCATCCCCCACCCACAACCCTTTCACCACACCCGTCGTTCTTGCTGGCCTGAGAGAGTGGACTATGCCCACTAAAGTAGCAGGGAGGGGAAGTAACTTGCCTAAAACGCGTTGCTCTGTGCAGCTACTAAAACAACTAACGTTGGGAACTCGTCTTTGCATTTAAAACGAAATACAAACCATATAAGTTAATCACTTGCTGTTATGAGTAAGTGGCTTTTGAAATTTCTGAAACTACTCTTATAATGATTTTTTTTTGTTAACTCGTAGCTTCCCGCTAACATCTCAACCTTCCCGGTATCCTAGATACCAGGATACGGAACTTTTTCCAGCCCTGCTTCACAATAAAAGCAATCGAGACAAATTGCAACACCATATGAGCAAACATGTAGCTAAGTCAACAAGTAAGGTAAACCACGAAATACGCAAAACTTCACAATAAAAGCAATCGAGACAAATTGCAACACCATACGAGCAAACATGTAGCTAAGTCAACAAGTAAGGTACACCACGAAATATGCAAAACTTCACAACACGGACTCACTCTTAGTCCAAATTTTCAATACCACCCAGATATTTTCGTCAGGTCTCGAGGATTTTGCTGCTTTCTACTTCAACTACATCGTTGTGTACTACGTTGTTTACTTCGTCGTCTGCTTTGCCCACTTTTACATTCGAATTCGCCCTCGACCGCAGCCTCCTGTATTTATTGGGCTGCATGTGCTGTTCACTCGTGAGACCCCACTGATGGTTCAACTGCTCGTCGAGTTCTCTTCCTACCAGGTGTGCAACTCTATGGAAAGCTGGGCCTTGGATGTTCATCAAAAGTATCCGTTCTTTTCATGTTGTTGAATGGCAAGTGATTCAAGGCAACGGAGGTGGGAATCTCGTGCTGAATTTGACTTGAGAAGTGAACTCGTGCCTTTCCAGTCCACCTCATGCTTCAAAGATTTGCAGTGGACTGCGAAGTTTTGCGTATTTCGTGGTGTTTTTATAACGGATCGATCTTTTCACAGTACGAATTGCAGCGATGTTTTTCGAGTAAGGTATAATGTGATCATACACAATAAGGGGAAAATTGCCAGTCAGTGTGTTCGGTTACATATTTATCCAACCTGTTATTGAATATGTTAGCATTGGGTGCCTCAACCACAGACGCAGGCAAACCGTTCCATAACAAAATCATGCGGTAAGTGGAAAATCCCTTAGTTACATGTGTGTTAACATTGGGGTATTGGCTTTTGAAAGAGTGGCCCCTTGTTACAGGACAGTTGATGAATGAACGCAAATGGGGTTTGGACCGAGGTTCTACCAAAGTTACTTTTTTAAAAATAATATTGAAGATTGTAATAAGATTACCTCTTGAAAGCCGCCACCAGAGGGAGAGAAGGCCAAGAAGCTGTGATCTATATTTATAGGGGATGTACGTCTGGTCATTATGCGGAGCTGGTTGGGTGAAGGGAGGGGAGGGGCAGAGGAATTTATTTGGGAGTGGGTTCACGATTTTTCAACCCTGTTCTTCGGGTAGTGGAAGGGTTTCACGTTTTTTTTTCTTTAGACCCAAGTCATGGGACTCGTCAGAAAAAAGCTGCCGTAACCAGGGATGATTAAAATGGTTTATTAGAATGTTGAAAAGATTGGTGGCAAAAATATGATTTTTGTGGTGGGACCAAGATCAAACATACAAAAAATTTGTCCCACAATAATTACGGCACCAGCATCCGCCTGTAAACCAAACATTTAACTCTGCATCACCTAAAACTGGTGTACATGTTGTTGCTACATGTGGAAGTTTCTCAATAATGCATTTAACCCTTTGACTGCTGAATTAATTTTCTATCTCCACAAAAGTAGGGGTAACCTGGACGGGACTCGAACTAGCAACTTGGAGGACTCTTTAACTTCAGGCACACGCCTCTACCAACTCGGCCACGGCCGTCTCTAGAGTCGGCGTGTTAAGGGAACCTAGTATTGTTGTCTTTTCTCCATTGTTGGCCATCTCGTGCATACTTTGGACTCTGTTTTTAGGAACCAAAGCTGTGCTTGTGTTTTTGGCGAGTATACTCGTCGCCAGCACTTAAGGGGTAATCGTTTGGTATCAAATGGCGTAAAAGGATTCATTACTCTTATCCTTTCGAAGGGCTTATTTTTTTTTAAATGTGTGCTTCTGTGGCAATGGAGCTCCCAACCTCTTCCCTGTAAAATTTTCAATTTAATCAGGGCTTGAATTGTTTTAGAAAAATTGCATAGCAGAAATGCGACACAAAATACAAATTTGCGTATCAGTCGTGAAAAATCGATTAGCAACTTTTTAAAGAATAATTTATTTAGTAAAAAACAATACACAAATTTACTGTATTTGAAACAATCGCCATTTTTGTTTCACTTTTACTTTAAAATCATCATACCAGTACTATGAAACATTTGAATATTTTAGAACTACAATCTTCTTCCATCATCGCACAATTTCTTACATAAGACACGGAGTCTTGCTAATTTTCGACAGCAATGATATGTCATCATCAGGCACTTCAAAGGAAAAATTAAGATCCTACTCTTGGTCACATTCTTGCTGTTTGCCAGAATTTGAATTTGGCAGAACACGTAGCCTCCTGTATTTACAAGGTAGTGGACCATTCAAGCTGTCTTTAGAAGGTAGTGGGCCCTTCATGCTGCTATTAGCTCTCCAACACCGTGCTAACCAACCCTTCGGAATGTCAATCCATTAGCAGTAGCCACTTGACCAGTAGACTTTACAAAGCACTCGCCATTTCACAATTTTTACTCGCCACATAACAAATACGTCTTTGTATGACGAAAGGTTTCTCTAATTTATGCATTAACAAAATTGTGCAATTTTCTAAAACTCTAGTATTAATGCAGAAAACCCAGTTATATAGCCCTTATAAATCTGAGCATAACACCGAAAACCGTTCGTCTCTAACTTATACGGTTCCAGAGATACCCCATTTTTAGTGGCATGCTCTGTATCTAGTCGCATATTTGGCGAGAAAGGCTAAATTCCAAGTCGCCAACTGTTGATTACCATACCACTCGCCAAATGGTGAGTGGCGACCGACATTGGGAAGGGTTGGTGCTAACTGCTCACTCAAGTTCCTCCCCACAAGGCGTCTCACATGTGGATAAGACTGGCCCTGAATATTCATAAGTTGGAATCCATTCTGCTCATTGCTATACAACACCATGTAAGATTGAGTGACAGCCAGTACCGTGCACAATTAAAACCACACTACGTTTCGGGAGGACAACCTCCCGTCTTCAGGTAAAAATAAACACTAAAACATTAAAAAAATTCATGGCAGCATCTGCCGAGTCACCAAGTTTATAAAAACAAACCATTCAGTCATGGTCAAGGCCTAAAACTTTAAAATTTTAAAAATATTTAACATACCAATTGGTACGCCATGTTTCTAGATGGGCGCCTGGAAGTAGAGATCACGGCAATTGTCACGGATGTCATGACCTATTTCAAGCTGTGTCGCGAGGAAACAACCCTCTATCACCTGTTTAGTCATGAGACCACTCCTTTGCCCCTCTGCATTCATGCTGATTCCCGTTGTACAGCGAGTGCAAGTGAGCCTCTTCACTCATTTTGTTGCAACCTTTAATGTCATTTGCAACAGCAGCGATCTTTGTGATGTGTAGTTTGCTGTGTAAAGAGTAAAGAGCATTGGGTCGAGTGCATAGTCCTGGGGCACAGCTGAACAAAATTCGTCAGAAGATTTACCATTAGCTAGTTTTCTGTTGTGTGGAAAGTTAGCAATCCGGCATACTTAATAGTTTCCACGACAGATTTTCGTTGATACAGTTATTGAGAATGCCGTATTCAGCAGGTCATTATGCACTTAAGTTTTACCGATACGCTCATTCTTTAATTTTGTTTTTGTTTTTATTTCAGATGGCGCAATGCTTCTTGGTTCCAGTAGTTTAACTGGTCGCTACTGGAATGGATCAATATGGCTTTTTGAAGACTCCAATAATGCACCCGACATCGAAAAGTGCAGCACTGGCTATGAAGTGGAAGCGGGTATTGTCGATGCCCAGGTTGTAAAGCAGTCACGAGCCTTAATAGCTTTAGATTCAGGTAGAGTATTTTTCTGGACTAATTTCTTTTTTTGTTGACTAATGGAAAAAAAGTGGGGGGGGGGGGACGGGGGGACTAATTGAAGAAAAAGTGACCATCAAGGTGTCTGATGAGGAAATTGATTTATTTTTTCTTTGTTCTTTGTCTAAAAAGAACGGAAAGTTCCATACTGTAAATGAGTTTCATTGTTCTTTATTAGTTTCATGACCACATAGCTCTAAAAGGAAAATTGATGTGAACCACAGCATAGTTTGTTTGTTCGTTTCTTCAGTATTTTTAACTCTTTGTGTCACCGGAAACTTGTGTAGCCATATCGAGTTTACAGATTTGTATTTTCTGGCATTTTTTTATATGTACAACCGACAATTGATTTGCTGTATTACTTCAACTTGTAGTAAAATTTGTAACAACACTAAAATTATGTTAGACTCTGTGGATATAAAAGTAAACACAACAAGGTATACTTCGCTGTTGGAGATCAAGATTTGCGCTATACCGTAGGGGTGTGCGAGCCTAACTTTTTCATGTCAAGTTGAGTTTCAGGGTAGAGTCAAGTTTCGAGTCGAGTTTGAGTTTCGAAGATGTTGTAGATTTCTTATCATTACCATCTGCCAAATCAATTAAATTATTTTTTCCTGTATTAAAACAATGATGAGAGAATAAAAGCACTAAAAGTAGTCTAACATTTTGAAAATCCAGCAAATGCACATTTAAGGTAAAATGCTACGTTTCGGAATTTTTTATCCCGTTGTCAAGCAAAAAAATGCTATAAAATATTTTTTCCTTGACTACGGGATGAAAAATTCCGAAACGTCGCATTTTACTGTATAAATGGCTTTTTAAAACTTTGTATCAAAACAAACAGAACAGTTATTGTGACCTCGTTAGAACGAACGGCTAGGGATCACAACATTTACTAATGTTTACAAATAAATGGAAGAAAATGTTATTTTTTTTATAAAAAAGAAATCGACAGAAGCCTAATAGACGAAAAGTATGAATAATATGACATATCGTTTATGAAGTGATCACACTTCTTACCTTTTATCTAGGAGTTTCCTTTTTTTTTATTTCAGGATTCAACTTTACTACCATACCAATGTAAATAAATGTAAGAAAACGTAACCTTTAATTAAAAATTTTAACATTAAGGAATGAAAAACAGTCTGTAATCTTCGAACACATAGTAGGAGTTGAGTGTTAGCTGTTTGTTGCTACGTACGCCATCCTCCATCGTATGTATGGGTGACCACATTCGGTTTGGTTTTGGTGAACCAAAGATTAGGTATTTGAGTGCGTACTGAAAGTAGCTGAAGCAGACAAGAAGTTCAAGATTGATGCCGCTGGTAGTAATGAAAGCATGTAATTTGGGGCCACAAAAGCGTTTTTTCAGCATTAAATTTTTAAAGTTAAGGCCACTTAAAAAAAAGAAAGTTGGTTCTCGGGCATTTTTCTCAAGAAATCCATGCGATCGGAATTTATTTTTATTTTTTTTATTTTTCGACCCTATTTTTCCGTACATTTTGGGGAATTATTTTTTTAGTTTGGATAAAATAAAGATTACTGCCCTGTAACGCTTCGTTCCATGTGTCCACAGAATTATTTAATGACAAGAATGGTAATTTTATATTTCAATTTCTCATTAAGGGCTAATTTTGTTCTGTAACTGCTCTTTTTGCTGCGTCGTTTCTTTTATTTCCCGTCAAAAATCGGTGCGGGAGGGCCTGAGAACCAACTTTTCTTTTTTTAATGGCCTAACAAGTGTTATTTACCTTTTATGTGTGTCTTAGATTTCCAACCAGCAAAATTAGTTCGCAGTAAAAGTTGTTCTGTTCTTTCTGTAGAATTTAAGTAAAGATGATAACTTTTGCAGTTATTGAACAATATAACATTTTTTTTTTGTTAAAACTCGAAACTCGAAAAATTCAAGTTTTATATTTTCAGATCGAGTCAAAAATAGCTAATCGGCTAGCTAAGCGGCTAGCTAATCACAACAATAGTAGCGGGTTTCGGAGATTGGTTAATAATTGGATCGGTATCGGAAAACCGTATAGTGATAAACATACTGTGGCTTGCGAGCAAACGTTTTGCGTCTAGTTTTGCTCTAGTCTGCATACACAATGTACAATAAGCTTAGCAACGAATGCGTGCAGTTGTTAATATTCTTGTCTTCTTAAGTAGAATTAACCATGCACCATTCTAAAGCTGGTAAATAAAAGTTAATGCAGAAAAACTTTAATTGGAAAGTTACTTTCCTAGCGTAACATTTCTAAGACCACTCTTAAGTAAGAGTGGCAATGCCAATTAAAGATGAATTAAAAAAAAAATTAAAGTGCCACTGACTAATACAACTTGTCTCACCAGCCAGTAAAGACTGCCAGAAAATATTTATTGTGAGCTCTACTTACCATACATTACACACATTGCTGAAAGCAAATATTTGTTGCACTTTTTTCCTTTAATTTGACTCATAAAAGTTAATAACGGGCATGTGAACCAACTACTTATTTTTTTGTCAAAGGTCCACCCTAATCTTAATCTAAAGCCATTTTTGCCACAGGTATGATCGAACTGCTAGAAGTAGCGCGAGATCCGATTTCCACCAATCAACCCATGTTTACGAGTGTCGCTTATGGATGTGAACATGATGACACAGTTCAGTCTGTAAGCATTTCCAGCTGCTCAACTAAAGCCGTTAGTGGTTCTTGGGATCGAAGGTAAGGTACAGTTTGCAGAACACTATTGTTTCTGGTTCAAATACATGCTACAGTAGACTCTCGATGTAATGAACTACCAAGTAAGGAACTTCTCCCTATAAAGAACAGTTTTTAACTATTTTGTTGGCTACCTTCTGTTCATATGCTGAAAATAATTCACCTCTATATATAAAGAACCTCTATAATAAGGAAGAACTCCACGTAAAGAATCGTTTTGTCAGTTTTGTGAAGATTTTTTCACGTACTGAAAATTACCCTGAAATGAGCCATTTACAATACAATTGTATATAACAAGAAATCGGTGAATTCATCATGCGACGAAAAATTGAACTGCAACCCATAATTGAACATTTTTTCACTGATAATGTAAAACAAAGTTTATGCACACTGTCCTTTCAGTACAATCAAAATGTAGATAAGGTGCAATTTTACTTGCGAGGTTTTTACACTTTATAAGCCATTACAAAATCACTTCACTTAGTTCTCTGTAAAAGAACCTTCCATATTAACCCTTTCCTTCACATATACGCTTTTCTACGCTTTTACAGGATTCACACACATACGCATTTTTACGCATTTCGTGTATCTCGCACTTCAAATTACAGAGACGTAATGATTAAGCAGTTTATTACATTTTTTAAGTCATGGTATTGAGGCTGCCTGGATGTTTCAGAATTAAAAATAAAAACTTGCGAACAGTTGAAAAGTTACAGCTTAATTTTCAACTGTGATGCACAATTGTCGAGAAACTGATAATTTTTACGAGGAAATGTGGATGAATGTTCTCGTAAATGTCCGTGAAGTAAAGGGTTAAGGACTTTCTGTATAAAGAACAGTTTTTTGGCGCACTAGGTTGTTCGTAACTTCGTTGTAAAGAGAGTCTACTGTAGTTAAAGTAAAAAAGTACCAATTGTGTAGCGGAAGAGACAGAAAATTATTAGTGATAAAGGCCATTAAAAAAAAAAAGAAATTGGTTCTTAGGCCTTCCGCACCAATTTTCTGACGGGAAATAAAAAGTAGCAACATGGCAAAAGTAGCGGTTACGGACCAAGAAAGGAATGATCCTTATGAGGCATGAAAGTATGAAATGAGTAAATTACCATTCTTGTCATTAGATAATTTTACAGACAAGCGGTAAGCAGGACTTTTTTTTTTACGCATAAAAATATATTATTCCCTAAAATGTAAAGCAAAATAGGGCCCACCCAGATTTCTTCAGCTAAAGGCCTCAGAACCAACTTCTTTTAAGTGGCTAAGGTAACAGTATATTTTTCCGCGAGAAATGCAGTTGAGTTTTCGAGCATTTTTGTCTTTCAAAAGTGAGAAGGTCAACCAAATTTTTTTTTTTTTAATTTGGCCTAACAAACTAAATGGTATTCGTCGCGGAACATTGCCGAAAAAAATAGGGTCGGTAGGTTGGAAAAAGTAAAACTTTTTAAAAACTTTTTTTAATGCAGGACTATGATGAAGCACGTTCCGCATGCAAAATATTCATTGTTTCGTGCTTCGCTCAACTATGCATTAGTGAAACCTGGATGCTGACAACTTTCGTTGCATTTTTTTTCACAAGATTGCTTTGCATGTCGCGATCGCGTCGGTTTTTAGCGAATAACTTGGGGTCGGAAGGAAAAGTTAGGATCGGTCGAGTTCTGCAAAGTACGCCATTTGTTTTGTTAGGCCTTACATTATTTATTTATTTGTATTTTTGCAAAGTGACTGTGTTTTTATTAGTTCAACAAACATTCAGATTCTAATCATTAAAAAGTTGCAGTGGGCTTGCTAGCTTCTCATCCTTCTCCTTGGAAAAAGAATGGCTAAAGTATGAGAAAGGTGTTGAAAGCAAAGTAACCTGGACGTAGTTTAGGCCTATTTTTATCTCCTGAATTACTTTTGTAGCACCCCCCCCCCCCCCAAAAAAAAAAGTGACAATCACCTATGCAACACTTAAGTGCCCAAAGTTTCGAAGCATAGTATTGACTTAAATTGGAGCGAACGATTTGCCTGCTTGCGTGGTAGTTTACAATTGTCCTTACTTTGTGTTTTTGGTATCTTGACCAGTGGTAGGGGTGGCACAACATACAACAAATTTTTATCTTGATAGCTATTTCGAAAAAACAAACTATGAGGTTGGAATAACCATTATAAATTGTAATTATTAGTTATAAAAACCTTGGCTGTAGTCTGCAATAGGCCGCTTGGCATATGTATGTAAAAGTAAAATAAAATACAACTATCAAAGTAGGCATTTAAAAAATGTTGGGGTTAGGGATTGCAATTGGAAACCCAGCCAAGTGAAATATGTATTGCGTATTAGTACGAATTCTGTATTCAGATTAACGAAATAATAACAATATGTTGTTAATTCGTTACGTGTAAAAAGTAGACAATCGACTAAAGTTTTTATCGCGGGATTATCGAGTTATCAATAATTGTGCCACCCTATCCAGTAGTTGCCATTTAAAGGGACTGTCTGTCAACAGTTGGCCATAGACAACAAGAAATTTCGCGTGCTTATCATTAATGTACAAACTGTTGCAATAACAAGCACACTGCTGCTTACCCAAATGTGCAAGTCCATGTGTGTAAATGGTTATCTGGTCTTACGGATATAGTTTGAAAATACAGCCGATGCACAACATTACGCAAATTTCAAAAAGTTAAATATATTAAAATCTTGTTGAACTTTACGCATTTAAGAAATGGTGTTACTGTTTACACAGCCGGCTGTCTTCTTCAGGCATGTTCCATACTACCTCCTTACCGACCTTGTTTGTGGTTTTGAAAACTGTCGGTTTGGTCGTGGCCACCGATATTTAGTTGGCCTGTTCGCCACTTTTTTCTCAGATCAGTACAAAAATCATTCCGTAGCAGAAACTGAATGGCTGGGTTTGATGGTCCCTGGATATTCATCAGTACGCCCTTCTCTCGGATGTGGTGTTGAATTGCCAGGGTTTCAAGTTCTCTCAGATTTGAATCTCTTGTTAGAATTGTAGAAGAGTAGACTTTCTGTTCTTGCCCAATCTATGTTGCGAGTCGTGTCCATGTGTCGAACAGAGATGCCGTTTGTTTCCCCATTATTTCGTGCATGGGCCATATGGTGTTAGCGCGAGGGTTAAGAGCACATGGCCGACACAAGGAATAATGTAGAAATGAATGGCATCGCTGTTCTCCACATGGACACGACTCCCAAGATAGATTGGGCAAGAACGGAAACTCCACTAAGCTTCCAATCCAACAGAGATTCACACCTGAGAGGACTTGAATTCCTGGCTGTTCAACACCACATCCGTGAGAAGGGCGTGCTGATGAGCATCCAGGGAACATCAGTTTCTGCTGCGGAATGATTTTTGTGCTGATCTGAGGAAAAGTGGAGAGAAAACCCATTGAATATCGGAGGCCACGACCAAACCGCTAGTTTTCAAAACCACAAATGAGGTCGGCAAGGAAGTAGTATGGAAGACTCCTGAAGAAGATAGTCGGCTGTGTAAATACTGCGGCTGCACCAATACTAACTTTACCAATCCGACGATAGTCAAAATTTTATCCCCAATTTTTCATGAATGGTGTAGTGTTCCGAGTGTTACTGCAAAAGTCCGATGATTATTAAAATAAAAACATTTTGAATAGTAACCAACAGTTATAACCTAGCTAGGAAGATATCGTTACTCAGTGATTTCCTGAGTAAGACGTCGCAAACCGCATGTCGTTATCTCGAACTGTTCCAGAGTTATTGATGTTTCTGCAAAAGTTGCCGGTACTGGTCCCGCAAATATTGGCAACCGATCCTATTCAGTATCCGTGCAGCCTTAGTAAATACCATCTCCAGCAAATGGCAGACAGTCGAAAATTCGCCATGATTTAATATTAAAGATCGGCATTTTACGTTGAGGTATCATGTTTATAGATAAAAATGTCAACTCACTCAACTGTTTTTGATGAACGTCGGCGAATTTTCAATCCAAATCGTGGATCTTCGTCAGGCCAAAAAAAAAAAATATTTACATTATTTACACGACATCTGGAACACACACTTTGACTACATCTAAGCTTCTTCGTCTCTGCAGTGTTCGTTTGATTTTGAATTTTGAAGTTTTATTGCTTTATTGCCCCTGTTGTGATTGGGCCAGTTTTTGGGGTCAGTTTTGGTGCTTCGTGCTGCTACAGTTTTGTGGGTGATGGGAAGGAGAGCTTTGATTTGGCCGAAGGCACCTTTAGTTAGGTTGCATGGTGGTGGATTTTGTGTGGCTATTGCGAGTGATTCTAGTGCGAGTCTTGGATACAATCTCTTTTCGTAAAATAAAATTTCGGTATTCTCGAAATCGGGGTTATGTCCGGTGTCGACGTGGTGTACTGCTAGACCATCGTTTAAATCGAATTGTTGAACAGCAGTTTTGTGCTCGGAATTTCTTACTTTGACCAAGCGTTTTGTGTGTCCTATGTATGTAGTAGGGCATTTGAGGCATGGAATCCTGTAAACAACGTTGGATCTTAAGGCTGTTGGAATGGGTTTTGATGGCGGTTTGAGTAGGGTTTTGATGTTAGGAGGTGTCAAAAATCTGGTGTGGATGTTTGCTTCTCTAAGAATGCGGCGGATTGGTTCAGATACTGACTGTAGGTAGGGGATGGTGATGGTTTTTATGGGTGTTGCTGGCTCTTCGATGTTATTGTTTTTGACTTTTTGGGGTGGTGGAAAGCTGTCTGGGTAGTGATTGAGTTTGAATTTCTTCTTGGTTAGCGAAGTGGCATGGTTGAGTGCGTCGGAATCCATGGATCGAATTTTGGCCCGTTTCAACTCGTTGTTATATATGGCCTGTTTGATAGAAACAGGGTGGTGGGATTTGAAGTCAATGGTGCGGTTGGTTTGGGTGGGTTTTTGATATGGTTGAAAGGTGATGTTATTATTGTGGCGTTCGAGGAGGAGGTCAAGGAAGGGGAGTTGATGTTGTTCGTTTTCATGTTCGACTGTGAACTGTATGCTTGGGTGTCCGCTGTTTAGAGCTTTGAGCACACTGGAAATGGTTTCGGCTTTCATAATGGCAAGGATGTCATCGACGAATCGAAACCAATCAAGTATATCCTCGCGAAAAGCAATGGTAGTGTCTTCATCGTATTTCTGGAGTACAATCTCAGCCAACACTCCAGAGATACGGTAGCCCATTGGACCACCTTCTATTTGCTGATAGTAGTGATTTTGGTGCTTAACGTACGTTGTGTCTAGTAGCAGTTTGAGAAGTTTGATGATTTGGGCCGGATCTAAATTTGTGTCGCCTGGGTCAATGTCAGCATCACCGAGTAATTTTAGGACGTGTTTACAGGTTTCATCTCGAGGAAGGCTTGGAAAAAGGTTTACCGCATCGAATGACACCAAAACGTAGCCATCAGGAATGTGTAGATCTTTTAGATTGTAAACTAGTTCTTCGGTGCCTTCTATTGTGAATTTTTCGTTAACGAGTGGTTTTAGGAGTTTACTGAGAAAAATGTCAAGCTGTTGTCCTGGTCCATTTTTAGCTGAGGTTATGGGGCGGAGGGGGTAGCCCACTTTGTGAATTTTGACTTGTCCGAAAATGGAAGGAGGTTTTGGATTAATTTGAGTGAGTTCGGAAGCAAGATCGTCCGTTATTATGTCACGAATGGATGTCTGTTGGAGGTGAACTTTAATTTCGTCTTGGAAGTTTGAAGTGGGATCGGTGGATAATAATTTATACGAAGCTTGGTTGTTCAGAATATCCGATAGTTTATTGTTGTATTGTTGAGTGTCGAGAACCACGGTAACATTTCCTTTATCAGCTTTTGTAATGGTAAGCGAGGGATTTGTTTTTATTTGCTTAAGAGCGTCGCGTTGCGCGCGCGTCAGGTTGTCATGGATAGGCTTCCGTTGGTTGAGAATGGCTCCAATGCGCGTGCGCAGTTGAAGGCCGTTTGGGTGTCTGGCTAAGATCGGTTCCACAT
>JAHWFP010258982.1:0-10718 GCA_023313725.1 Lithobius niger | reverse complement strand
ATCTGCATTTGAATGACGTCCTTGTGCAAAGTAGCACTCGATGTTTTGGGTTTATCCCTAGGTCCCTAGGGTCCCTAGGGCAATTAAGAGTTCTTGCTGCATGATGACGTATCGTACTTCCAGAACTCTTTTAAGGGCTGAAAGGACGACCTGATGAAAAAGCATGCCATTCTTGGTGCCAAAGCAAGAAAAAGAGGTGAAACCAGACTGGAAGAAGATGAAGCCCTGAAGGACGTTAAGAAAACCCGTGAAGACATTTACTGAGTTCCGTGTGGGGACTGTGATGCCATTTATGTCGGAGAAACAATAAAAGGTGTGCGTGCGAGTGTCAAGCAGCACATAGCTGACACCAGGTGTGAAGATGAAACTAATGGCATTGCCGTCCACCTCAAGGAAATTCGGCACTGAATAAACTTGGGAGGCACCGCGACACTCCTCGAGCCCAACTCAAACATTGATGTGTGTCCAGGGACCTGCAAACCCATGTATCCAATTTCTGCAGACAGGCATGTTTTAGTTGTTACAGAGAAAATGGTGTACCGTCCCTGCAAGTATCTGAGGCTACGACCCCTCGCCGAATTCAAATTGCAGACGAAGTGAGCGGTGATGTAGTAGCCTGACGAAGAGTCTACTGAGCCCTCCAAAACCAGAAAAACCAGGATGTCGTAATATTTGTAAAGATATTGGAATGAATATTTTTTTCTCCTTTGAAACTATGCATACAAGATGTTTTAAGATTAATATTGAACTCATTTGGTAAAAGTGTATTAGTGACTTTTCAGCAACAGCCAAGTTTAATCTTTCACTTTAGTGTAGATTCTGTTTACCATACTCGCCATATGGTAAAACGGCTTGAATATAAGGTGAATTGCCTTTTTGAGCTCATAAATTCAACAAAAATGAACTAGTACGATTATAAGGCAGACAACTTGCATCTAAGATTCTTCCAGTGCTTCTATTACCAATATAGTTGATATTATAGAATAGTTCAGCCAATGCTGATTCAGAATCATAAGTTTTCGCTTATAGGGTTTTTTATTGTAGGACTCCCTTACAATTTTTAAGGTCTAATTTTGGTTATATTTTAGTTTTTGCTGTATAATTCAAAAACTTATTTGAGCTACTGATTTCTGGTTAGCGCCAATGGATAGCTCTTGAAAAAACTATTCGAATGGTATATTCAAACTTCAAAATCGGTCAAAGTTTGGCCGAGTAATGGATTGGTCACGAATAGAAGACGAAGATGCAGTTTTAATGAAACAAATTCGGGAAAAAAATACCGTATTATATTCGGGCCAGTACGGCATACTTGAAACTACAAAATAGTACTGAATAAACCATACTAACACTTAAACTTACACAGTATTGGCGAATTTTCGACAGTTTTGAAGGATTTGGTGTTGTTTTCATCACTTCGTATTGTCTTCATCAACAAATTTAGATGTGAACTGGGAAAAACTCCGTTTCTGATGGCCTTATGAAGACAGTAGGAAGTGACAAAAACAACTTCTTCAAAACTGTCGAAAATTCGCCAATACTGTGTAAGTTGAAGTGCTAGTATTGCATTTTTGAAATTGTATGTTTTACAATGGAAAGCCATCGAAACTGTGTACCCTATTTCACTGATGCATCGGGCCCCATAGCAGAGACATTTATAGCTTTCTGTGACAATTACGGCTTTCTTTCTGCAGGATTGGTAAGCTTATTAATGAAATAGAAGCAAGATTCTGCACGGTGTGCCACTGTTGGTTCTGTGGCTGCCATCGTCCATTGATTTAGAAAAAAATGGGTTTACTGCAGCCCTAACCTTATTATCGGCTATGTGGTTGTCAATTTCCGGCAATTATAAACTTCTATCAACAGTGGAATCAGTTTTATAAAAAAAATTTTTTTTATCTGATAAGGCGACACTTATTGTTTAAGAAAACAACTTTGTGGTGGTATTTTAGTGAACAAATTAAACGATTTTTACCTTCAACAATTTAAGGTGCTCACACGTCAACCTTCACAAAAATAAATACGTAGTCAGTCGCCACGTGGCCAGGAAATGTGAAAATTAGTTTGATACTTCCGGAAATCTACTCAAGTGAGAAAAGGTTGTAGCAATTTTGGAGCTATTTCAGGTGTCCTTATTTATTGTGTTGTTCTGCTCTCCAGTTTGGAACAGGTAGTGATGTCTATAGGCTACTGAAATATTAATTGGTTATCCCTTAAATTCTGAATGGAATACTACAAACCATTTGATTCTACCTAGTATACTACCAGAGATAGCCTACGATAGTTCGAGCTTAGGGATTTGTTACTGCAGTTGCCATTTTGGCGACTAGCCCATAAACTGAAGTCATCATCTGTTGAATTTTCCTCGCTATTTGGTGACTGGCTAACATTGCTAAAGCTTGCAAGACATGCTTATACATCAAATGTGTAGTCTTACAGATGAGCCTAATCTTCACCAGTGTTGGTCAGCGGTCACCACTTCCCAAATGGCAACTGGCTATTTACAAAGGGTAGGCCTACGTTAGTAATGATTGCTATTCACCAAAATAGTGACTGCAGTAACAACCATGAAAATAAAATTTTCGTGTCTCAGGAATAATAATAGTAACGAACGTTTTGTGCCACAGTATTTATAATTGCAAAGACTGCGTTAACCAATTTTCAATTAAGTACCTGAAAATGTATTCAAATTGGCGAGTTGTAATGCCACAAATTAATAAGGGCTAAGTCTAAAAGACTACCAAAAACTGCTTCAACCCTTTTCAACATGGGTTGAATCCCAAATGATCTTACAAGAACCCGTAAATTAGGACACAGAATGTGGTAAGATGTTGCAAGAGCCTGCCATAAACCTGTAAGGTTCTTGCAGGATCTGGTAAGATCCTACAGCATATGGGATAGCTTCTTGCAGGATCCTACAAGATCTGATAAGATCTTACAAGACTCTACAACACCCTACCATAATCCTACAGGATCTTGCAAGAACCTATAAACTAGTCTCTAGGACCTGATAAGATCCTACTAGATCCTGAAATATACTGGCAGGATCTTACAAGAACCCCTAAGATCCTACAGGATCCTGCCATAATCCTGTAGGATCTGGTAGAATCCTACAGCATATTTGATAGGTTCTTTTAGGATCTTTCAAGATTTGGTAGGTTCCTACAAGACCCGTAAACTAGGCTGTAGGATCTGGTAGAATCCTGCAATATTCGTGCAGGATCTTGCAGGAACCATTAAGACCTTGACCAAGCTCTTACAGGATCCTGCCATAATCCTGTAGGATTTGGCAGAATCCTACAGTATATTTGATAAGTTCTTTTAGGATCTTACAAGATGTGGTAGGTTCCTACAAGACCTGTAAGCTAGGCTGTAGGATCTGGTAGAATCCTGCAATATTCGTGCAGGATCTTGCAGGAACCATTAAGAACTTGACCAAGATCTTACAGGATCTTGTAAGATCTGAGGTAAAGATCCTGCAGGATCCTGCACAAGAGGACAAGATTGTTTCTAAGATCTTGTAAGATCTTATACAAGATCCTGCAGAATCTTTGCCTCAGATCTTGCAAGATCTTAGTAAGATTTTACGGTTACATCCCATAAGATCTTAAACAGTATCCTGGCAAGATCTCAACATGGGAACATATCGCCATTCAATCCATTTTCAAGTCCTGGGTCTTTTTCTTCCAAACTAACATTTTCGAGTTCACTGAAATCAAAAAAAAATCAAACATAAACTAAAAGCATGAACTCTCCCTGGCTAACACTGTGTTCACTATTCCCTGCCGTGCCTTCATCCTTCCACACCTCCTTTGTATCAACTTTCCCTACATATTCCATAATGCAAGCTAGCCGCATTTCTACCCCGCCTGAACAGCCTAACATCACCTCTCTCAGGTCCCGCGATAGCATGTTACGTACTCAGGTTATCAGTCAAACTGCTAAATATTTTTCAATAAAATTTTTCAAAAATCCAATGGAGACTGATCTAGAATTCAGGCTTCATTATGACACGAAAAAAGGTGAGCTGACCATCTGGAATAAATTGGTTAAAATTTGTGAGAATGACATAGTGGTCAAGGGGGAGCACTATATGGGGAGAAAAGGGTTTTGAAGTTTGGCAGTTTTTAAAGAATTGAAAGAACCCTCCTATGCGCCAAAAATTAAAGCAGCTTAAGTGGCTATATTAAAAAATACCTACTCCATTTAGCAAAACAACGATTGTGGCACTCGTAAACCCAAGTCTTATTGTAGTGCCAAGTACACTTTAATTATTGTGCCGCTTTGAGAAGAAATGAAATCTAAGAAAAAATGGACGCGCGCATTTAAAAAAGCGGGTCATTTGAGCAGAGTCGACTACAAATATTACGACGATCCTAATGATTTGGTAAAGAGACACAGGCTTTAGTATAAATTTGCTTTAGCTGTTCATGATTCACAGTGAAACGAGATGTTCGAAATTTTATAACTGCTCTCGAGAAAATGGTGTCTTATCAAAATTTAGGGATGAGTTGACTAAATCAAGAATTTTTTTCAGCTTAAGACAGCATAAAAATTCAGCTAACGGAAATTGTTTTGGAACACTTTTCCATTCTCTGCACACTACGTAAACTGCAATATTCAACAGCAACCATACTCCAACTCAGTCAAAGTTCAAATAGTTGCTTAACATTCACGTTTAATATCGAGGGTGACACGAGGCCCACTAGATGAAAATGCCAACATTCCAAATGATGGGCCTCACACAAACCAGGTGGACAATCGGGCGATGAGCCCACCTTGACACTTGTTATTTGAGTAAGCACTGTGTCCATAGAACTAATTTTTTCATTATTTTTCACCGTGACACAGTGGTCTAATGAGATAGGTAAGCACTGCTGTTGTAATATTGCCGAATATGTATATTCAAAGAAATACTTAAAGGCTGCTTTTAAAAACCGTTAATTGTGTGTGTGCAAGAAAATGAAACTAAACAAAACTATGTAAACTTTGTGCCCATGGCAGGTCTCACCTAGGTGGTAATGCTGTAGTAACCCAATCCAGCCTTCCTATTCACAACCGGTTTGGCCATGCTATTTTTCATCTAGTTTTATGTTTAAATTGTGACACATGCTCTTACTTTTCGTTTTTTGCATTTAATAATACTATTCTCTTATTGTACCATTCCCGTCATGCTTTTTATCTTCATACTTTCAATACTGTTCCCTTTCTAGATTGGCAGTTAACCTGTCAATACTGACCTCTGGGTCCTCCCATTCCTGTTGCTTGTGCAACGAATTGGTATTATTAATATCATTATTTTGAAAATAAAAAAACTACAACAAAAAACAACTTGAAATATATGTAAAATTAAATGACAACACTAATACTTTGTCATCATATTCCTAATATAACACCCAAAATTTTCGTCAACCTCCTAAAAATGAACTAACAGCAATCTAAATTAGTAATTAATTGCCTCTTAAACTTGGTGGCACCTATCCAATAACTAGAACAAGCAATGTCAACGATGCAGCTTGGGGGCATCACATTCCAAACCTTTAACTCTTCGACTTACACTTTGCAAGTTACCAGTAATTAATTACAATGCGAACTTGGCACTAACCACTCAATCAATTGCATAAGCTATTTCTAAAAGGTAACTAGGGGATGTCACATTCCGAACCATTTTGCTCTTCTATTAAATGTTTGCCAGTTACGGGCAGTAATTACAACGTGAACTTGGCTGCAGCCACTCAATAAATTGTATAATCAATGTCTAAGAGGTAGCTAGGTGATGTCACAATCTGAACCATTTTAACTCTAGGACTAATCGTTTGCCAAAATACTGATATACTGAAAATACTTGTAGTTTTCCTTTTTTTTGTTACCGGAAAAAGAAATATTTTTTCACATTTTTGCTGATTTTCTCTGACTTTTCCAGTCTTGATAAATTCCATGATTTTTACAAGTTTTTAATGTAGATCCCCCCCCCCCGAAAAAAAAAAATTACCTGTCAGTTAGGAATTATTTTAGAAATTAAACCTTATGAAATATAAGAAGTATTATTAAACTGTAAAAAGATACCACAAAATTAAATAAATTATGCATTAAAAGGGTGAAAATTAACAGTTTAGTAGGAAATAAACACTGAAATTATGTATAAATTCACAAATAAACCCTTTGCTATAATAAATGCCCAACCCCAAACCAGAAAAACATAAAGAGTTATATAGAGCTTTTTAGGAGTTATAAAATGTATTAAATTTAAAAAATAAAAATTAACAAAAATAATTACCGTCCACTTGTGTGCCAATCCAAATTCACGTGCTCTGGCTGTATGCTAGGAAGAACTGATTCAAACACAGATATTCTGGGTTCATACTGTATGTTTCAGAAGTACTGAACCAGGACGGCCTATGTGGTAACTACCATCATGCTGATTCCCAAAGCTTTCCCAGTTTCGTATTTGAAAAACTAAAGTTTAATTTTCAAAAGTACGTCGATGAAATATATATATACAGTATGTCGCAGAAGTCCTATACAAATAGGGCAAATCAGCAAACTGTGAGCAAAATATCATCTAATGGGAGTAGAAAATGTCTTCCCACAATAGACACTGATTCCAGGGCCTAGGACTCAAACCCTGGACTCGAACCCAGGAATTTCCTCTGGGTGTGGTATAGGACTATACCATACATCGATAAGGCCTACACTGTAGAGGACTTCTGAGACATACTGTATATATGAGTAAACAGCGGGGATTCAGATGAGTGTAAAGACGATGACCTTGAAGACCTCCATCAAGGTCATCGCGTTACTAACTTCTAAAGGAAGCACCGTAGACCATCAGTGCAAATTTGAAAGTTGTAGGTAATCATTAAAAACTGCCAACCAAAGAAACAGAATGGAAATCCATGTAGAAACGCCAGAGTTATGTGCAAAATACCATTTTTGCACATAAACTTCACTGCAAGAGCTACTTGTCAAGCAGTGAAGCACACCATACCCTGCTGGAGAAGCTCGAAAAGAAAACTGAGCTGCAGCACAACTCAGCCGGAATTCAACTACCCCCAATTTGGAACCATGCAGTCATTTTGTAATTGGGGGAGAGTTCTTTCGTCTAGTCTTTGTAAGGGGTCATGAAGTGTTAGTCTCTGGCAAAGGGATGGAAGTTAGAGAAGATGTAAACAAACTAGAGGGGAAATTAAAGGTTAGGCTCCAATGGCACATTCATCATTGGAATATGATTATTTCAATGTTTTGGGGAACATTTTATTATTTGTAATCAGACTTGTTCTTTCTTTAAAAACTGTCACGGCACATTGTTCACATCTACTAATTAGAGTTGACTACAGATATCGATGGATAGCCTAAGAAGGAATACGAAACCTTCCCTCTTTTTTATACATATTTCCTGGGGAATGAAAAGAAACAGAGTTTTGTTTTGTATCTTTAGTTAGTAGGGAGCTGGTCAAGATTTTAGTCAGTCTCGTGGAAGGGGGGGGGGTCAAAATTCTGTCGGTCCCGAAGTCAATCCAGCACCATACCTCTCCCCCCCCACCCCCGTTCGCCATTAATAATGACCCATCCCTAAGCCTGATTAAGAAATAAGAGCTACACTTCAGCACACTTCAGCCATAATTTAATTACTCTCAGTTATGCTGATAAGACATTAATTACCTGCACTTCAGCGCAGTTCAGCCGTACTTCAACTACTCTCAGGCTGATGAGTAAATAATTAACTGCACTTTAGCAAATTTCAGCCAGATACATAGAGCACTGTAATTTCAGATGGCAGCCTACGCCAATGCAGAACTAGTGGACATGATCGTGTGCTTTGGTTTGGCCCACGAAAATATTCGTGAAGCTCTTCAAATTTATGCAGAACGGCATCCACAACAAAGGCATCCAACAATACGAACGTTCAACAGAACACTTGCTCGTTTCCTGGAAACGGGCAGCATTGTAGCCCGTCCTCGAACAGGTCGGCCTCGAATTGCAACAGACGACAACAATAGTGTGATGGTTCTCGCAGCAGTAGCCGAAAACCCGCATACCAGTAGTCGTGCAGTTGGAAGGGCACTTGACATCAGTCATCAGTCTGTCCTACGTGTCCTGAAGAGGAACAGTTTCCATCCATACCATGTTCATCTTCATCAGGCGCTGCGAGCAACAGATTATGACCCCCGTCTGCAGTACTACGATTGGTTCTTGGGAAGAACTACTGCTGACCCTTTATTTTTCAATCATGTATTTTGGACGGACGAGGCGCAATTCACACGGGATGGCATCGTGAATACGCACAATGTGCACTACTGGGCAGACGAGAATCCTCACTGGTTGCGAGAAGCCCGACATCAGGAACAATGGCGGTTTAATGTCTGGTGCGGGATCCTAAATGGCCACACCATTGGCCCAGTATTCTACGATGGAACTCTAAATGGGGAACGCTACCTTGAACTCATTGTAGATGACGTTGTAACTGACGTTATGGACAACCTGCCACTAGCGATGGTGCAGGCAATTTGGTACCAACTTGATGGAGCCCCACCCCTTTTCCGTAGAACTGTGCAACA
Source organism: Lithobius niger (assembly GCA_023313725.1). Classification (NCBI taxonomy): domain Eukaryota; kingdom Metazoa; phylum Arthropoda; class Chilopoda; order Lithobiomorpha; family Lithobiidae; genus Lithobius; species Lithobius niger. The sequence goes on along the minus strand of JAHWFP010258982.1, from coordinate 2,163 downwards.
GTGGTTGGACGCTTTGTTCCCAGGACAGTGGATCGGTCGAGGGGGGGGGGATTGAGGCTTAATGGCGCGTCGACAACTTGGTCATTAGCGCCAACCTCAGTCACAGTGCAGTGGTCCGGGTTGCCACTGCACCACACATTACAGAGGTGTTATCCAAACCCCTAATCTAAATCTTGTCATACATCTGTACCTCCTGCAAAAATTGAAAAACACCGGACAGGAGGACAGACTTATCGCCCAACTGACGCGCAATGTCATGCGGAAGATGGAACCGACGACGAACACCATCAAGATGGCGACAATCAACAAGTAAGTGCCGGACCGTAAGTGGCCGTCGACACCAAGAACATTCAGGAGGGTCAACCCCCCGCAAAAGGAAACAGTGAGTAAGTCGGGTGTGACCAATTCGCAAACGGGCCAACACAACCTCCTCACGGCGACTGCGGCGACACGCCGAGTGCCACTCCTCGACAGTGCCTTTAATGGCCCGTAACTTATTACCGTCCTGTCTGTCCCACAAGGTTTGCCAAAAAGCGTGTAACCTCAGACGCAGAGTTGGAAAGGCATCTGAGGGAACAAGGCTGAGATCCCTACCGAGAGGGCCAGAAAGGGCCCCTTTCGCAGCAGAATCAGCTTGTTCATTCCCTGCTATCCCAACATGGCCCGGGATCCAGCAGAAAAGCACGGTTTTCCGCTGGCCAGGCAAGCGGGAAAGCAAAGCTTGGACACGTTGTGTCCAGGGGTTCCGAGGATTGTAATTCGCCAAGGACTCCAGGGCACTCATGGAATCACTAAAGACAATGAAATGCGTGCCCTGAAGGTCAAGGATCCATTCCACCGCCAAACCAAGAGCCAAAAGCTCTGCAGAGAACACAGAATAGCCTGATGGAAGGCGATGGGCAACCGTTACACCCTTACACACACAAGCACACGCCACGCCAACGTCGGACTTCGACCCATCAGTAAACAGGCGCTGATAACCGGCGTACTGAGAACTCAGCCGCCGGAACTCCTGTAAGTACCTTGCTGGTAAAGTGGAACCCTTCGGGAGGGACGCCAGAGCAAAAATGAAACTGCCACCTGGGACAAGCCAAGGGGCAACTGGCATTCTCTCAAGCCTCAAGACGCAGGGCATTTCAAAGGCTATCTCGTGACAGGACTGCTGGAGCCTATCGCGGAAATCACCCTTACCCACCCTGCGTCTACCGACTCGCAAGTCTGGCCCAAAAACCATGGACCAAGCAGGACTGGATTGCACAGCACGCAAACGCACAGCATACTGAATGGCAAGCTGTCGCCGACGAATGGCCAAAGGTGGCTCCGAGGCCTCAGCATAGAGGCTGACCACTGGAGAAGTTCGAAAAGCCCCAGTCGCCACACGCAGGCCACTGTGATGCACTGTGTCCAACATCTGGAGAGTGGAGTCACTAGCCGAATCATAGACCATACACGCATAATCAAGTTTGCTGCGGACAAGGGCTCGGTAGAGGCGCAACATGGCAGCGCGATCGGCACCCCATGAAGTGCCCGACAGGACCCGCAAGATGTTAAGCGCCCGCAAAGCCTTGTCTTTAAGCTGGCGTAAGTGTGGAAGCCAAGACAACCTGGAATCGAACACCAGACCCAGGAAACGTGCATGTGGGACAACAGGAATTTGTGCCTGCCCCAAGTACAGGCAAGGATCCGGGTGCAGTGTTCGTTGGCGGCAAAAGTGGATGCACACAGTCTTGTCCGGAGAAAACCGGAAACCATTACTTACCGCCCAGGTCTGGACTTTGTTAATTGCCAGCTGTAGCTGCCGCTCGCAGGTCTGCATGCGAGCTGCCCGAAAGCGCAGGCCGAAGTCATCGACAAACAATGACTGGGGAACAGCAGCTTGCTGAGCAATGGGGTTGATCCCTATAGCAAACAAGACGACACTAAGAACACCTCCTTGAGGCACACCATTCTCCAAGACAAACGGGCGGGAAAGAGTCGCCCCGACACGAACGCGAAAAGAACGGCATGAGAGGTAAGCAGAAAGCAACAGTGGCATCTGTCCCCTCAAGCCATAGTTATAGAGATTACGGAGAATCCCATAACGCCACGTCGTATCATACGCCTTCTCCAAGTCAAAGAAAACCTGAACCAGATGATGACGCAGGCGAAAAGCCTCCCTCACAT
>JAHWFP010258969.1:0-10064 GCA_023313725.1 Lithobius niger | reverse complement strand
TTCTCTTTCATTAGAAACAAGATTGACACTATTCCGTTGGAAAATAACTGAGAAAAAGTGGAACTAAGATCGTAACTGAAATACGTTGTAGACGCTAACGCCATCTAGTAGTCAGAATTGCGATAACCAAAGGGGTTGCACTCCCTCTTAAGGAAGCGGCTTCAAATAGACGTGATAAATCAGTTTGACTTCGCACCTTGCTCTCAATTTTCTAAGTCTTCGAAATAAGGAGATTGACTTGAACTTGTTACTGCAGGAAGATCCAATGTTGTGTTTGGAACCAAAACTTGGTTGAGCACAAATGAGTGCTCAGCTGAATTCTTTCCACCGAGCTATAATGTGTATCGAAGAGATAGGGGCTCCCGCGGTGGCGGGATTTTGATTGTAGTTCGCAGTAGACTAAGAAGTAGGCAGAGTGTTACGGATGGTAAGGGTGAATTCTGTGCATGTGAGGTGGCAAACAATCATGGTAGCATCAACTTGGTTTGTGTTTATCATGTCCAGGTGGACCAAATCATTCTTGAAAGCGTGCAAAATGTTTTGCTCTCCAAGGCTACGGGATCTAAAAATGTTAAACTGGCTGGTGACTTTAACTTGCCCGAACTCAGATGGCATGAAGGCCCAGTTATATTAATGAGCAAATATGCTTCATAACAGTATTCAATAACTGATCACCCTGGTTGGATTAAAGCAAGTTGTCGACAAACCTACCAGTAACAACAACTGTTGATTTAATTTTTACCAACGTTAATATTACATCTGTCTGCATACTTCCTGGGGTTAGTGATCATAGTGTGGTCCGCACCTTTTTTCCCATTGTCTTCGTTAAACAAGCCACCAAGATAATTACGGCCTTCGACTACCAATGTGCTGACATTTTAGGCTTTCAGTTCGAGTTAATATGCGTTACCTTGCTTTTAATGCTAATTCTAAACTTAACTCTGTTGAAGAGAACTGGATGTGCTTCAAGCATGATTTACTTAGTACAGTTGAAAAGTTTGCACCTTAGACTCATTTTACTCCCAGCAAGGATAAACCTTGCTTGGGATAAACATGGTTCGAACGGACCTTCTCATTCAGTGCAAGTGTCAACAACCAAGCAGCTCCTGCAGTGGTGCCATTTTCTCTGGTTTCTTGTCTGGTTCGGGAATGAATGGTGAGCCTCCTTATTCATGAACTACTCAAGCCCAACTGCTGTCGGATTTGTATGTTGTGAGTGACTTCGGGAATCTGTGCTGGGCGATTGAAGTTCGTGTTGTTTCTATTGCTGTGGAGGGGCCATCTTGTCTAGATTTCTATTTCCCAATACAAATTTGCAACGCAGGTTTGAATCCAACACCGGCATCTCATTTTTTTTTTTTGTTTGTTCAAGGGGAAAAGGAGAACTTGTGAACTTTTAACTTTTGGCTTCGAGCTTAACTTTTTTTTTTAACCAGTTTTTTTTAACCAGATTTTGTTTCCCATTACAACTCACTTTGTGTGAAAACTGCTGCCGAATCATCCAACGCACGGACAAATCTTTTAGTTGTGATGACTTCATTTAACGATTTTCTATTGCCCGAACCAGAAGACCATGACTATATTTTGTCTGCAGGCAGGCGGGAGAAACGTCTCCGGCGTAGAACCCTGTATTTTGACCCCATGTCTACACCATTTACTGGAAAGAAATCACCATCACCTACACCAAACTCAAATAGCTTTTCAAACCAATCCGACTCCATGCTAGTACATGACCTACTAAATAAGACTGCACATATTCTAACTCGCCTTGAGTGTTTAGCATTGGAGAAAGATCGATTTCACCAACATCAACCAAAAACTTACAAAGCTTACGGATGTTGTGACTTCTCACTGTTTGTCATCTACTACGATGGTTACAGGAGCTGATTTGGAATCTTGGGCATCTACCTTACTTGATAATCAACGTCGAATCCTGGATGAATTCAAGTCCGACTTGCTGGAGACCCACTTTAGCAATCTACAATTAAGGTTGGGCACGCAAATGTTGGATGATAATAACTAACCAGCTACGGTTAGTGTGCCGACGATTTCACTTGACCCAGTGCAAACCTCTAACGTAGCATTAACGTCCCTATGCTCTATTACTTGCTCCGACGAATTTTCTCTTCTTTCGTCCCATGTTGACGTACCTCCAGCCCGCTCCTCGTCAAGTGAGGTACACCCGAGTAAATTGGGTTTACAACTTCCATGACAAGCCAGTTCGGGCACCCACGTATCCTTCCGAGCTTAATCAGGCTGGCACAAACAACTACCACTCGTCTCCAGTCACACACCCATCCCCTGCCGTTATCGAACTGTGTAATCACCAAAATTCTGCCCATTTGCTTAAAAACCAGCACCACCGCAAACAAGATTCACAGATTCTAAGCCAAGAGGAAACCTTGCAGGGTGAATAGCAAAGGTGTACTATTTTAAACGACAAGCGTCCGACCATCATTATTGGTGATTCCCATGCCCGTGACCTCCGTTTTGGCAGCAACAAGGACTCTCTTACTTGGACCTGGCCAGGGATAAAGGCAAATGATCTTATCGATAAAGTCCCATCTATCCTCGAAACTGTAAAGCAAGAAGCAATCTTCATAATCTGTTTGGGCTCCAACAACATCGGTTAAGATAGGCCTAACAGAATTGCGTCGTTTGTAAAAAAAAATTATTGATATGATCCTTGCCAGTCCGTTTGGTACTGGTATCACTATTCGCTCTTCCACCAAGGTTTTATTCAAGCAGGTCGGAAGACGACCGTGAGGTCTCCCACACGAATACCCTCCTACGAAATTTGTGCATAGAGTTAAACATGAATTTTATCTCCATTGACTCCCAAATCTGGGCACAACGCCAGCTACAAGATAGGGAAGGCTTACACCTCACGGCACGAGGCAAATTTGTACTTGCTAGAGAGGTGGCACGGATCCTAAATAGAGAGGAAAACGAAACAATGTAATGGGAACTAATATTTCCAACTTGACACAATGCGCTTATCTTGCGACGTGCGAAAAAAACACGGATCTGTACTGTGTTCTTTTAAATGCCCGTTCCATTGTTAAAAATCTTGCACCATTTTATGCCTTATTAACTAGTCTTAAGTTTGATATTTTGTTTATAGTTGAAACCTGGCTTAATAGTTTCATTACTGATGCTATGATTACCAGAAATCTTCCTTACTCGGTCCTGATCGCGGGTCGCACACGGGTGGGACATTAATCATTTTTCGTTCAGAGATTCGGGTGGCCAACGGTAAAACTGGTGTTAATACTGAAGCAATGTCGGTACACTTGCCCGCCTCAAAGTTAAATATTATTTTAGGATATTTACCAAACAGCCTTTGCGAGGAGGCAATTTCAAATATGTGTTGCTTCATAACTGAAGCGCTGCATAACTCTTACCTTAATGTAATAGTTGGAGACTTCAACTTGGCATCGGCCAATTGATCAACTTATACGGCGACTATTCCACAGCACCGGATCTTCCTGGACTACATTCACCCACTGGGACTCCGTCAACTTGGCGATAAACCCACAAGGGGGTCTAATACCCTAGATATTGTTCTTACACAAGATGACCACTTGGTTTATAATACTTGCGTCATTGATAATTTGGGAAGTAGTGATCATTCTATGGTAACCTTCTCGGTAAACTGCTTGACTACTCGGTCTTTAACGATGGGGCAAACTACTCGTAAGATTGATTTTAATCTACTACGCCACTTACTAGGACAGATCGACTGAGAAAAATGTTTTACTCACCACGCTTGTTTTATCCAGTCAGTTTGGGACTGTTTCCTTGAACTGGTATTAGGTTGTACCGATGTCTGTCGCCTGGCCACCAAGACCCAGATTGCAAAACTGCGTTCCTTCCAAAACATCTCCGCAAATTAGGACTTATTCTGCGGTTATTGCCGAGGGCAGTCTGTCTGCCCTTTTTAGACACTATCGAAAGATGACTGATACCACACGTTCTATTCCCCCACGTTTGGTCGGCGGTGCTTACGTTACCAATAACTTTTGCAGGGTTGTTGCCCTTAACTCTATCTTCATTTCGAATGGGATGTGAGATAACGGGATTATTCCACCACTTACACTTTCTGGGTTAGATCCCGGAAACACATGCAAGACATTAATAATTGACCCAATCGACATCATGCAGTCGATTCATCACCTTAAACCCAGTCACGCCGTAGGTCCAGATGATATCTCGGCGTACTTTCTTAAACAGATTGCTTGGGAAATTTTGCCTGCACTCGTGAACGTATTTAATTTTTCTTTTGAGAGTGGAGAAATCCCTGTGGTCTTGAGACAGGGCATTGTTGTACCAATTTTTAATAAGGGAGCAATGCATCCCTGCCTAACAACTATCGCCCCATTGCCGTGATTTCTGTTATTTGTAAGGTAATGGAGTCAATTGTACGCAAGACTATGCTGGATCATTGTGTAAAACAACAATTATTAGACGTTGCCCAGTTCGGCTTCCTCCCAAATCGTTCAACCACACTACAATTACTGTTGGTAACTCTGCACCGCTGGACTGCAGCTGCGGATTTGGGCATAGGTTTTGATGTGGTGTATTTTGATTTTCAGCGTGCCTTCGACTAGGTAGTTCATACCATCCTCGTATCATCGCCCATACCCTCCCAAACCTCAGCACCTCCTACCAGTCATCCGCCTAGCTACATAAGCTACAACCGCAACTCACTTTCCTTGCTCATTGACGCAAATGCGGACTCGCTTGCAAATAAACTCGACAAGCTCGAGTGACTACTTCACTCCCATCAACCAGCTAACGTACTCATAACCGAGGCAAAATAAAAAAAATACTGATAACTTTAAGGACATTGAAGCCATCAAAATACCAGATTACAGCACTGTTTTTAACTCGCTTAAAAACCAGACTAGGGGGATTGTGGGTTTTATTAAATGCAACATGAGCCACTATTGTGAAACCTACTGTGGACTTCGACGATCTCCTTCTGGTGGAAATTGAAACTCCTGACCATCAAAATTTCATCGTTGCTTGCCTATACAGGTCACCTAATAGCCCTGCAGACAACAACAGCAATTTCACCGTGATCATCAAATCGTTAGCAGATAAGTATGGCGATAAACTTATACTTATCAGTGACTTCAATCTGCCCAATCTGAAGTGGACAGACAAGGAAGACAAACACCTTCTTCCCATTAAGGTTTTCTTCATTGATGTTATCAGTAGCAGAGACCTGGTGCAACATGTTTGTGAACCTACAAGGTTCCGGCAGGGCCAAACACCAAACACCAAGCACTTTGCACCTCGTCCTTACAACACAAATGTGCAGCTCTGTTGTTGATGTTAGTGTGTCGTACCCTCTTGGAAATAGTGACCATGCGGCCACTCACGTTTGGATTTCCTGCAAAAGCTCACCTACCACCAACAAGCCTAGAGTAAACATCCATCGTGCTGATTTTGATAAAATTCCGGACACTGTTGCTACAACTAATCTACTCGAGCCCACGGCCCCCTTGAACACTGAAGAAGCCTGGTCGCTATTACACCGAACAATTCAACAAGCAGTTTTCGGTGCTTCCCCTGCTGTCAGACAGATAGGAAAAAAGAAAAGAAACAACCCTTGGTTTAACAGTTCAGTTAAAGATGCCCTGAAACAAAAGAAAAAAGCTGAGAGCGCTTTGCAGAAACCAATGTGCTGCTGATTATGAGAGTACAAAAAATCACGAAATGCTGCCACGGGACTTATTCGCAAGTCACGCACAAATTTTGAATCACAGGTTGCAAATGCATCTGTCTCCGAGCCCAAGAAATTCTGGGACTATGTTAAACGAAGAAAGCCTCACCACATCCCGGTAGGCCAACTTAAAAACAAGCATGGAGTCCTTATCTGTGATCCCCTCGGAAAAGCCAATGAACTCAACAGTTACTTCGGGTCGGTTTTCAAGCCTGGTAATCCAGTAATTACTCCTGTTACTGCCAACACACCGCAAGCAACCAATACCCTCAGCAAAGTCACCTTTGAAGCCACTGAGATCCAAAAGCTGTTGAACTCGATTAACACACATTCTGCTCCCGGCCCTGACAGCATTCATATTCTGACCCTAAAAGAGCTTGGCCCTGTTATCAATCCTGTTCTAGCCCAACTCTTCAGTAAATCCATGGCAGAGGGCACTCTTCCAACCATGTGGAAACTTGCACATGTCACTCCTATCCACAAAGGGGGCTCAAGATCCTCTGTAAATAATTACAGCCCTATCAGCCTTACCAGCATTCCCTGCAAAATCATGGAAAAAATTATTTTCAAGACTATGCTTAACTTTGCCATTGACAACAGCATAGTCCACCAGAATCAATATGGAGGCCTCCCTGGTTGGTCAACCACCCACAATCTGATCTACTTCCTCGACAAGATCACCGAGTGGCTTGTCGAAAACCTCCAAGCTGATGCAGCCTATTTTGACTTACCTAAAGCTTTTGACACCTTACCTCAAACCAAACTTCTGAGAGTTCTCAGTGATGTAGGCTACTCAGGTGCACTCCTCGCATGGCTTACGTCTTTCCTCACCAACCGGCACCAAGTGTAGTGTGGACGGCCGTCTCTCTGCCTCAATGGAAGTAGTCAGTGGAGTACCAGAGGGGAGTGTCCCTGGTCCACTCCTCTTCACTCTTTTCATGAACACCCTGTACGAACACCTTCAAAGTGACAATTGTATTTTCCTCGATGACACCAAGATCTTCGCCGTCTCAAACGATCTTGCTAGCACTGCGAAACTCCAAGCCATATCACCAACATGGTATCCTGGACGCAAGCCATGGACATGGATCTTAACGGGAGTTAGTGCAGTTCTGAAGTTTGGCACCCAACATCACCAGGCTGACTATCGCCTTAGCCCAGGAATGCCTATGACAGAGAAGAGTTTACAACGAGATCTTGGCATCGTCATTGACCGTGACCTGAATTTCTCCAAACACATTCAGGCTGCCGTGGCTAAGGCTTATGGGGCCCTCGCCATCATCCGGATACTTTCTCAACCCTCCCAAGGAAGACCTTCCTCATGCTGTACCGCAGCCAAGTTCACAGCATTCTGGAGTACGCAGGCCAAGCATGGTGGGTTCGTTTTGAAGAGGATCGTGACAAGCTGGAACGTGTCTAGAGACGTGCCACTAAACTTGTTGTGGGACTCCAAAATGCGTCCTACCCCAACCGGCTTGCTGCCCTCAAGCTCCCAACACTACATTACCGTCGTATCAGAGGTGATCCGATTTTCACTTACAAGATCCTCAATGGCGAAGATCCTGCAGCCAATGGTTCACCCTCTCTGCGAGCTCTGCCACTCGGAACAATGGGGAAAACTCTTTAAGAAGAGATGCAATACGTTCCTCCGCCAAAACACACTTCCTTTCCGTGTGGTTTAACACCTGGAACAAACTGCTCCAACACACCATCGAAGCAACATCGGTTCTGCAGTTCAAACAGAGACTGGATACCGTGCTCCCTTCCATCATCGCCACCTAGTTATAAAAACTGGTAGCTTCATGGGTACTCTGGTGTCAAAAGCTCTTTCTGATTACTGCTGGTTTTTTATTTCATATTCATACAAAGCTTGGCCCAAACTCAAACAATTCGGTTTTGATGGACAACTGCTGAACTGGCTTTGTGCCTTTTTACGGGAACGTCAGCAACAAGTCCGAATTGAAGATTCGCTCTCTACTCTCTTATCTATTTTAAGTGGGGTCCGACAGGGCTCCATCCTGGGGCCTCTACTTTTTATCATATTTATTAATGATCTTCTACCATCAACTGGGTCTGATGATGACTTAAACCTTAAGTTTGCGGATGACGTTAAGATGGGTATGGAAGTACTTGATTTGGCTGACCATCACAGGCTAAAAAACACCGTAGCCGAAGTCGCTGCTTGGTCCTCATGGTGGCAGTTGCCTCTCTCGAGCGAGAAGTGCTTCTCCTTTTGCTCAGGGAGCTCTCCCCAATTATCTCTACATACTTTGAATGGTCTACAGTTGGGATGTAAGAATGAGATCAGGGACTTCTTGGGTGTCTGGTTTACGTCCGATTTTAAGTCCTCAACCCACTGCAAGAAAATCGCGGCCCACGCCTTCCGTCGCCTCTACATTAGTAATAGGTGTTTTGCCCGCGCCACTTCTGAAACTCGTGTCTGGGCGTTTAAAGTCTATGTGCGACCAATCCTGGAGTATGCCAGCCCAGTCTGGTCTCCATGCTTACTCCAGGACATTGACCTACTCGAGTCCGTTCAGCGCCACTTTACTAGGTCACTAACTGGTCTCCGACATCTTCCTGCTGGGGAAAGATTACAACGCTCAGGCCTGGAGCTGCTGGAATTACGACGTCTCTACGCGGACCTCTCGCTGACTTTTAAAATTGTGCACAATACGTTTCCACTTGATTTTTCCTTTTTCGACTTTGTGGGTAGTTCTACGACACGAGGACACTCATTGAAACTTAGGCGTGCTAGGTCACGACTTGACTGTCGATTGAATTTCTTTGCACTTCGCGTTATACCTCCATGGAATGCTTTGTCAGAGGACATTGTACGCTCCCACACTTTTTCGGCCTTTCATCGTGCCCTACATGACCGCGATTTCTCTGTATTTCTTAAGCGAACTTACTAAATTTTTTTTATTATATTTAGGGGAGGTGTAAGTGGGCAACCCTTCCGTTTCCTGGTCGCCATTTTTTGGTTGGGGACCTAATTCAATTTATTATTATTATTATTATTATAACCTTGGGTAACCAGGAAAGTTAAGCGATCACTGAGGCATCTAAAAAGAGCTCGGCGGTACCAACAAGGGTGACAGTTACTTGCAGGAACAAGTGTTGGTAGGTAGAGGCCAGGAAGAGTTTCCGTGTTAACCTTGGTAGAAAATTGAAGACAGACCTAAAGTCCTTCTGGCGATACAATAAACCTCTTCGCAAGGACAGTACATGTGTTCCTCCTCTTGATGGCGAGGGCTACTGTACATCCGAGCCTGTGGATAAGGCAAATGCTTCCAACATCTTCTTTCAATCCGTGTTTAATCCTTTGCAGGATGTTAATATTGTTGGCCATGGAAGTGTCGCTACCCGGCCTTGTCTTATGCCTAATATTCTTATCCGGCCAGAGGGAATTGAAAGTTATATTCTGAAGCAACCCAGCTCGAAAGCGTGCGGTCCTGATCATGTTACTGTCAAAATGTCAAAGCTTGCCGCAACAGTTGTCTCAAGGTACTTGTGTACTATCTTTGTGCAATCTATTCATGCTGGGCAAATTCCTAATGACTGGGGGTGAGCTGCAGTTACACTAATACATAAATCTGGTAAGAAGAATGATGTTAAGAATTATAGGCCTGTTTCTCTTACTAGCATCACCTGCAAAATATTAGAACTCATTATTGCTAAGGCTACAGTGGACTATATGACGGAAAATGAACTGCGCAGTACTAAACAATTTGGCTTCAGCAAGGGAGGATCTTGCGAGTTGTTAGCCAGCTTTATTCACAGATTTACTAAAACCATGGACGAAGGGGGCATTACTGATGTTTAATTTTTGATTTCTCGAAGGTTTTTGACAAGGTGCCTCACGGTTTTCTACTTTTGAAACTGTAGTCGTTTGGGTTTAGCCAGTAAGTGTTGATGTGGATTGGGGCTTTCCTTACCAGTCGTTCACAGTTTGTGCAGCTGGATGGCTTGAAGTCTGGAGAGGTCCCCGTTACCTCGGGGGTACCGCAGGGGTCAGTGATTGGGCCCTTGTTGTTTATTCTTTATGTGAATGACCTCCCCAGCCAGTTTAGGTCGGAGAGCGTGATGTTTGCCAATGACTGCGGAGTAAACAAGTGCATCTCATCCTTTGTTGACAGTCAAATTATGCAAGTGGACATTGTCGTGATGGAACAGTGGTGCGATAAATGGGGCATGTGCATGAATCCCAGCAAAGATTTCCATGCGTGTAAGCCGTAAGACAATACATAAATCTGGTAAGAAGAATGATGTTAAGAATTATAGGCCTGTTTCTCTTACTAGCATCCCCTGCAAAATATTAGAACACATTATT
>JAHWFP010258946.1:0-10160 GCA_023313725.1 Lithobius niger | reverse complement strand
ACTGTGTTACAGAATGGGATACCTTCCCTTGACCGCGGCACGTTTTATCTTACTAATTTGCATCAAATTTTAATCTAATTTATGCAATCTTACGTCACTTCCGGTCGCCTCCACGCTCTCTCCCGTCCCTAATACCTCACTGTCGTTCTTTGCGGCTGGCTGGAACTGCCAGCGCCAGGGAGGCGGGCGGGAAATAACTGTAACACAGTTTCGTCGGATTCCACTCAGAGAACTTAGATTCTCCTTGCGAGAACAAGTTCTCTGGGAGAATCTTCATTTCTCCTTCGCAGAATCCTCCTCACTGTGTTACAGAATGGGATAGATTAAGAAGATGTGGCGCTGCCAGCCTTACCTGTTAGTTTATCTTGTTTCTCCCCTGTAGTCTCTGGAGCAGATCACCCGCTAGGCTCGGTAGCACCCCTCTGTTGTAGTGAGTGGCGAACACTGAAGTCGATGCCCAATTCGCCATCTCCATAATTTGCGACGCAGATGCGCCGCAGGTTCTTGCGGATGATGCCACTGCCACACGCACCGAATGCGCCCTAAAATGGCTTGTTTCCATCCCAGCATTGTGGAGTACAGCACAAATCCATCTTGCCACCGTCTGCGTTCCAATTGGCTTGTGTGGCTTTACATATGACAGGAAAAGTTGAGTAGGCCTGGTCCCCGAGGCCAGCGCTTGCATGTCTCTCATTGGTGCCGTCCGCCGAATGTATGATGCCACATACCGTATTGCATCGAGAGTTCTGTCCGCGTTACGCTTCATGCGGAGCACCAGAAAAGGCGCCCCACTCCTGCAGGTTTTGTGGTCGCGGACCACGAAGACGGCCTCGTCCACCCCAAAATCGCACCATTCCAGACTCAATCTTGCCAGTTCGTTAGCTCTGTTTCCAGCGCAAATAGCTAGTAGCATCACCACCTTATACGTCAGTTGTTGCAATGTCAGGTCCTTTGGCGGATGCAGTGTCTGGAGGTACTTCGCCACAATTCGCAAGTCCCATATAGCCACGTATCGTGGCGTCGGTGGCCTCCTGCGGAATAAGCCTCGAACAAAACGCTTCATCACTGGTCGCTGTGCAACCGTCCCCGCTTGGCTTTCCACTTGGAATTTTGCGATCGCAGCCAGGTAACCTACTATCGTCCGGTATTGGAGGCCCTCTCGGAACAGCTCCGCTAAAAAATTCATGCACACTGCCGTCGATGCTGTCCACGGATCGCAGTCACTCTGTACACACCACTCTGCCCAACGTTTCCACTTATAGGCATACACTTTCTTCGTTGCAACCGCAACATCAGACTGCAGGATCTCTTTTGCCATTGTAGACAATTCCATCTCATGCTGTCGACCCACACGGTCCGTCCTGCCTGTTCTGACTCGATCCGAGCCGATAGTATCCAGCCTAGTCGAACCCTGGTTCGACGCAACTTCCCATATAACATCGTCACTATTTTGCGCCGTCGCAGCTTTTCGACGCGCCTCCTCCCCCGCCGGGGGTCTCAACTCCAAAAAATCATAATTAACGAAACAAAAACCAGCGCCAGCTCCCGCCCTGCCAGGTGTGGCGGTCCTTCCTCGCAACTTATTGCCACCTGTCACCCTGTCGGGATCGCGCACGCCATCCCCGACCTGGGCGAAACACCCCCCCACGACGGGTGTTTTGCAATCCTCGCCTTGGCTGCGACGTGGCTCGTAGTGTAGCCGCCGCCTCGGACTGCGCACGTTTTAATACTTCCGGTAATGGCTCTCCAAAAAGTTCATTCAACGTAGGCGGACATGCAACTAATTCTGGGCGTATATCTTCTGCAAAAGCGTATTGCAACCGATCACGTCTCAGTCCGTTCATAGACAACAAAGCCTGAATTTGTAAAGTCACCGCATCCACTACCGTTTGCGAAAGCTGGTCTTGCCACGTGCTTGTGTGAACAACAGGTTTCATTCCACAGAATTGTAATGCCCTTAGCAGCGGCAGCATTGCTCCAAACATTTCCGCCTCAACTGATATCAATCCGCCATCGATAGTAGCCAGTAGCGGATGCCTGTCACGTAAGCGTGGCAACAGTGGCGTGCGTGGCGGTACAAATTCTCTCTGCACAGCGTCCTCCACAATATACCGATCCACGATCGACGTTCGTTCCTCGGGGGCTAATCGAATATTTTTGTTTTTATTCCACCACGCCAGGACGGGCTTATCCAATTTCCAAACAGGCGTCTTTGTTTTGATAGCCTCCGGCCACAACGAATCCTCCAATTTTCCGGCCACCAACACTTCCCTGGTGCAATCACCATCATTACGGGTTTCACCTCGGAACTCCCGATCACCCAAAGGTGCAACAGAATCCTCCGACTCTTCACAGAAATAATCACCACCACTCCAGGCTTCCAAATTACTGACCATTTCTCGTCGGCGCGGCCATTCCGCCGCCCGCTTCACTCCCCGGCTCGCCCGCCGTGAGTCATCCACTACATTATCACTCAACCACACGTCCCCACATGGAACGGTCTCTCTTGCTCGACCACTTTCTACCGCTTTTGCTAATGCTACTTGCATTTCACGGCCCAATAAACCTGGCAACGCCGTCATTGTCTCAACCAGACTACCCCACGGAATCACTGGCTCGCTCACCGGCCGAGTCACAATCTGTTTTTCGGCGCCGCCATCTTTGCTTCTTTCTACGATAGGCTTACTTACAGTCGGACGGTCCGTCATTTTTTCACCTTCCGTTGCCAAATCTTCCCGATAATCCACCCGCAGCGTCTTAGGCAACTTGTCTTTCGGCATCCTACCAGGATATTGGCCCATAAACCGATGTCGAAAACTGATACACCACCACGATGTCCAAAAAAAATTTTCTTAATTGCCGGACGCGTTAACTAACACGACCACCCGTGCCGCGGCAAAGAAAGACAGTGAGGTATTAGGGACGGGAGAGAGCGTGGAGGCGACCGGAAGTGACGTAAGATTGCATAAATTAGATTAAAATTTGATGCAAATTAGTAAGATAAAACGTGCCGCGGTCAAGGGAAGGTATCCCATTCTGTAACACAGTGAGGAGGATTCTGCGAAGGAGAACTGCCTCTCCGGACAGAAGTTAGTTTCGACATAAATTTAAAAGTCCATGGGCGTTTAATACAAGATTTACAGTAAATGATAAGAATCTATGTGACATACACCCACCAGTTAAGTACTTTTTCATAGCAAGCATACTTACACTTCACAAATTTCTGGTTTATTATATTCGTCTCGTTCCTTTCGACGTTACTACCATCAGGAGGCAAAGCTCTCTTAACTTCTAGCCTAGGATTTGAAGGCCTACAGAAGCAGAAAAAAAATCAAGATACTTACACTCACTTTTACAAATCGGGGAAAAGTTTGGGATAGTCCAATATTGATATTGGTATAATTAGTATTTTGTCGGACCACTGTAATGGTGCCGCAACCGATATTCATCACTCTAAATAACTAAATATTAATTTCTGCAAAGCTGATACCAACTACCAAGCACTGCAAAATGCCAGATTTTACCTGGGAGGGAAGGTCAAAATTGGTTTCTATTGCGTAAAGAAAATATACACTTCCTGTAAATTTATTTGCATTCAGTTCCTGAGTGCTCGCTACCCTGGAGGAATCAAAACTCTCTAGAAACGCCCAGCTCAGACGCCCACCTGCGCATGCGCGGGTCCAGCACGCGCAGGCCCTCCATAAACGCGTTACGGCGATAGCCAGCCATCTTCTTTTCCTCCCGATATGTCAGCCATGATGGTGACTCGAGAGGGGAGGTTGGGTGGATATTTACAGGTAGTGTATATTTTCTTTAGGCAATAGAAATTAATTTTGACCCCCCCTCCAGGTAAAATTGGGCTTTCTACTTGCCGGTAAGAAAATACCCACTACCAGTAAATTTATTTGCATGCATTTACAGTTGACCTCGTCAATATACAGTAGGTGGCGGGCACCCAAGGGTGTGAGCTGGGTGCCCTGTGACAGAGTTGAGGTGGATTGGTTGCAGGCGCAACGTTTTTCGTCACGACCAACTTTATGAGCAAGGCAGTTGGAGCGGGGATGGAACTTTCAATTACCAAAGCGAGTTGGTAAGGAAGTTCGGCGAGTTTCCAGATTCCAGAGTAGACCGTTTTAAGTGGAGATGATTTCAAGTTGAAGTTGGAAGTTGGGTGATAGGACATGTGGTATGAACTTAGTTGAGTGGGATGGAAGGGTCTTGGATGGTCTTCATGGTTGTAGGTTAGTCCAGTAAAGTGTTTGGCGGCGGTTATTGGTTTAGCCAGTTCGGCAGGATTGCGGTTTGGAGTTAAAGGGTGATATTAGAGTGAGATCCAGTTCCTGAAGATTAAGCAGGGTGAAGGATTTCCAGAGAATCTTGAATGTGGAGTTGATTTGCGAAACAGATCAAGTCAGCGTTAGCTAGTCCGGTTTGGCGCATGGTTGCGAGCGTAAGATGAGCGCGAAATGTCTTGTTTCGAAGGTTCGAACTTCTGAGAGGTGTGAAGGGGCATCAGGTCTAGCCGAATGAAGAATCATTGTGATTCAAGTGTTGGGAGCGAGTCAAGACGTTCAAGGAACAGTGCTTCACATGTGATAAAAGTAGCGGGTGCATGATTCGGAAGAAGCTGTCTAACAGGTTGAAGAGGGGTTGTGAAAGTCAGATGTCGGAAGACGGGACGGATGGGTTGATTGAATAGCAAGATGTGCGTGTTACAGGTGCCGGAAGGTGAGAGGAGAGGTGGACATGGCTTTGGACTGATTCCCAAGGTGAAAAGGGACAGTCAATGATGTGGGGCTCCAGTAGTTACTCCCCAGAGCCATTGTGAAGGGATTAGCAATACTAGAAAGACGTAAGGATGTGGGTTCTCCATTGGAAAACTTCAAGATGGGCAGTATGTGAAAGAGGCGATCTGCCGAACATACTACCATAAGCGTTGACGGCTACAAGAGACAATTTCTGGTGGAAGTCCGAAAGCTATCCAAAATCTGGGAGAGGGACCGCAGGTTGCAATGTGCGAGGAGTTGCGGCGCTGTCTGGAATATTGATGAGAAGCCGTTGGTTGTGGTTTGGAAGACATCAGGTTGTGAAGTCAGAGAGAGGGGGCTTACAAGCCGACGTGGTGTTGGTCATGAGCCGTAAGGTCTGTGTTGGTGGCAAGATGTTCCATCATGTTTGACTGTTGGATGAGTGTGTAACATGAACATAGGATAGGTCGAATTCCCAAGGATTAGGATGAATGTGAAATTTTAATCCTGAGAGTTTGAGTTAAGGCGTAATGCGGAGTGATCAGATTCGTTGGTTGGACGGAATTTCCTGGAGAATCCTGGTCATAGAAGGCAAGAGATATAACAGAGGTTCCGGTGTGTTGACGTACGACATGGTGGACCTGAAGGGGCGTTGTATGAGGTCTTCTTCCCTTTTAGAAGTGCACGAAGAGGTTGGACGTCACTTCTGGCTGTCATAAGGAATTTTGCTGTTTCGTCCCTGTTCATGTTAAGTTTAAGTGACAGTGAGTCATGAAGAAAGTTCGGCTTCACCACGGTGGAACAGATGGTTTGTGACGGAGACAGGATGTTGATTGTCCCGTGAAATTGTGGCAGTCACATTGGTGTGGTTGTGATTGACATGGGTACAGTGAATGATCTTCATGATTCGAAAGGCGATGCGGTTTCGAGCTGCGAATATGTGCGCATTGATGAACGCTGTGACCGTCATGGTGAACGTGAATGGTGGATACTTGGTTAGAGCGAACGTGTGTGGAATGGGCAATGATGCAGGTGAGTTGAATACTTGACTTGGATGATTTCACGAAAGGCGAATGCATCGGCGATTGGTGGATTCAGAGTGCGAGCAGTTAAGAGTGATAGTCAGCGATGGGAGCTTGCTGGATGGGTGGGTTGCGATGTTGAGGGATTATACTCCAAGACGTTAATGTGAACATTCATACAGGAATTGGTCAAGTTGAAGGAGTCCTTCTTCCTATGAATCCAAGCCGTGGTGGATGTGAGGATGGTGAGGTAGAGCGGGGAACGTGGGTGATGTGAAGAATCACGTAATTGACTGAAGGGGTGAGGTTGAAGCAAGGCGCGAATTCGGGGTTGGCGTTGTATCGGTTGTGCAGAATGGAATCCATAGGCTTTTGAAAACAGTGCCAGGCGGTTTCCTTCCTTGCGAGGATGAAAAAATGGCAGAAGAGGCGGAGTTGGAGGTGAGAGAGAGATGGAACTTGATGTCAGGGTTAACTGGAATTGGCGGCACAGAGAACAATCTCACATTCGACTGATGTGAGATTGAGGGAATTACGTGTGAATGTGTTTCGAGGCGAACGACGAACACGAGAGAAGTTTCCTTTGGTTGGGCCGAAAATCGAATGATGCGGCATGTGGCGAGAGATCGTTGACGGCTTCAGCAGAGGCGAGTGACAGTCTGAAGACCGAAAGAGGTGCAAGTGGGCCTGTTGATGAACGGGAACTTCCAGTCTAGCGACGAACGAAAATGATGAAAAACTTCTTCCAGTTAGGATCAAAGTTGAACGTCATGGCTTACAGTGTGAAATTGGCGACGTCATTAGATGGATCACAAGGGTTGAAGGGTGTGGGGATGGTAATTGGAGATGAATCCATGAAAATCACCAGAATTCTATTGATGTTCAAAAAGGGTGAACGGACGATATGAAAGTTGCGGGCGGCCAGTGTGAACGACGAACGACCTGTGAAAGCCAGTTGTAGCGAACGACAATGAGCAGCAGCAGTGGTCATCGAGCTTGCGAACGACGAACGGACTTGCGAACGGCAAATGGGCTAGCGAGTGACAAACAGGCAGCAGGCGGCGGTCGTCGAGTTTGTGGTGGCGGATGGGTCTGCATGCGACGAATGGCATGCGAGCAGCGATGCGAGATGCTGATGAAATTGTAAGGAGGTCGATGGGTGCCAACAAGGGTGAGCCGGAATGATCATGGGTGTTTGTGGTCGGAGGTTGGTGAGGAGATGATAAAATGACGATGTTGGGGTTGACCCGAGACGAGCTGATGGAGAAGAGTTCATGGTCCTCAGAAAAAAATTTTCAGCTTCAGGGGTGAATGGTGAGTGGGTTGAACAGGTGAGCGAACTTGGCATTGGCAAGTGGGCTATGAGCGACGAATGGGCTGTGAGCAGCAGAGGCTTGAAAACGATGGTCGAGCCAGCAAACGGGCTCGAGTAGAGATTCTTCAAGCAAGCTTGCCAACGATGAGTGGGTGAAGGGGAAACCATGATGGATACATGGTGAATGCTTCTTTGCTGTTCGAACGGAATGACGAGAATCATCGTTCAGTCAGGACGTCAGAAAAACGTGACGAGCGTTGAAGACAGGGAGGCCGAGATGGGAGAGGTCTTCGGGGAGAAGGCTGCATAGATGGCGTCAATAAGGGGCGAGCGGTGCAGCGAACGGTGATGAACGATGTATGTGTGGTGAGTGGTGAGCGAGCGAACGAACAAACGAACGTCTTCGTTTTGTGGGAGTTTTTCTTCTTCTAGGGATGACCAACGAACGAACGAACCAATTCCTTGTAGGGATGATCGGCGAACGAACGAACGCGAACGGGAGTCTTCTTCGTGTAGCGGACGAACGGCGGGTTTTGCGAACGTCATCTCGAGGAAAAGAGATGACTGGCTATCGCCATAACACCATTTATGGAGAGCCAGTGCGTGCTGGACCCACGCATGTGCAGGTGGGTGTCTGAGCCGGGCGTATGTAGAGAGTTTTGATTCCTCCAGGGTACTAAGCACTCAGGAACTGAATACAAATAAATTTGCAAGTAGAGGATATTTTCTGACCGGCAAGTAGAAACAACAGATTTTCGAATCAAGCGCTGCTACCAATTCTATATGCAAATCCAGGAAAGAATAATCCATCACACATAGACTGTCTACATCATCATTAAGTACTATATTATGTACTTGCCAACATTAATCTATTATGGAATGATCTAATATTTATATTCTAACATTTTTTAGTGAAAACTTTGCGAATTATTTGTAGAGACGAGAAACGGAGTGAGAAATAGGGTGAATGGCAGCTATGAGAAGCAAAGATGAAAATAACGGTGTACTATCGCCACATAACTAATCGCAGGATCCAGTGAGAGAACACCACCAAACTGATGGCCTCAAATTCTGCAAGACAGACATTTAAGAGGATTAGAATCATCGGCCATTCAGTCCAACGTGCTTGACAAAAAACACCTCATGAACATCCAGGCACCATCAAATCCCGCCATCCTATACATCGACGGAGAAGTTTTACGAGGCAGTTTGTAGAATAACATAATGTAACAAAAATACACCACCAGAGTGAGGTGGGAAGGGACAAGTTCAAGCTGCCAGGTAGTGATCCAAACTCACCAGAATGTCGAGCCTGACAAATCTAGGAAGCCACAGTCACGTCAAATTTGGAAATAAGATCACAGCAGACGATATAAACCCAAGTGTTCGAACTTTTCTTTAGCTGCCTGAAGACGACTGTCGAGTGTGGAAATAACATTAAACCCCTGAAAGGACAGTCGAAAATTTGCCAGATACAGTTACTGTACGTGTGATATTGAGGATATTTTCGTAGAGAACTTCATAGTGGTACTTTTGCTGTTTTTAGTCTTTCCTGTGCCCACCCTGTGACTTGGCGACACGGTTAAATGAGGTCTTACTACTTTGTTCGATGACAGTTGGAGTCGTCGAACAGCGTAGTGTGACCTCATCTACCCGGAGTAGGCGACAACAAAAGCAACTCTTCCAACACACGGAGACTAAACGGAAAACGAGTTTACATTCACCATAACAATACCTGACACAAGATCTGTAATACGAGGGTTTCAGTGCAAAACACTGTCCTCACCATTACTATTCTGTAAGGTGGAATATCCGCCATTAATAACGTTCGATTACACCCATCCTTCCAAAATGGATCTGTTGCCCAGCTTTGGAAGGATGCTATTTGCTATTTCTCGCGCAGGATTTGCAACCTGTTCGGCGATCGTTGATTCAACCAATAATTTTTAATTATTAAACACGGTACTGAAAGAGTTAAAAAAAAATCCCCAAGATGCCATCCCCATCGGCAAGGTTATCTAAAAAGCAGCACGATTTTGGGGGGCCCCCCCCCCCCTTTTGGCAAAATGGGCACGACAGAATTCTTGCTAACAGCACTAAAATTAACATCATTACATATGCAACCTGTTCCTTCTGTAAGTTTGCAGATTTGGAAGGACTAATACGACTAATTGGAAGACCATGATCAAACACAGCAAGAGGTGATTCCGGAATACCCGATCGCTTTCTTTGCACTGGGTTTTAGTCCGATTTGAACCATCTATTCCCGCTTCAGAATGTTACAAGGTCGGTAATGCCACGCCCCGCTGTCAAGTCACCTCCGTTGTAGGCATCAAAAATCGTATGAACAATTGCAATGCCGCTGTTCTCTGTCGTGTCCGACGAAAAAGTGTGGGAAAAGCAGCGGCACTGCAGTGAGCTGGCTGGAGTCACGCAATGTACACATTTTTGGGGAATTTGGACATAGCGTTATTTCAAATGAAAATAAGCAGGAATAAAGTTAACCATTTTTTTAGGAAAGTGAAACTGCCTTGATTTTTTTTTTTTTACATAATTTCCAGTGTAACTTGGCAACCAATACCCAAGGCTGGAGCAACACTAACTATACCAATCTGATACCGATCCATTTTTTTTTTGCGCTGATACCAGCACAGATACAGTAACTGTATTTAATACAAGATACATTTAATACACAATTTTTTTTTTATCAATGGCATGGTTTTCTTCAAAAGTCTAATATAAATTGTTATAATAAAAAATTCCAAATTACTAACCAACAATTAAATGATAGTAATGAAGATACTTGGCGATTTCCTGGCCAAACGTCGCAAACCACGTATTCCTATGACAGAATTGGAGCAGAATCTGTGTTGCAGTGTGATTTATCCTACCTTTATTTTTACCTGATCTTTTTTCTGCGATAATTTCGCCAAAAACTGACAGATTTTGGCGTTCAAAAACACTATTTGAACCGTTTTTCGAGAGCTTTTGAAAGGTGCTATTCTCAAGACGACGGGTTGGGTCGTTCTCAGTTGTGAAGCAAAAAACAACCGACAAAGGGTCTGAAAGATGTTC
>JAHWFP010258897.1:24605-85389 GCA_023313725.1 Lithobius niger | reverse complement strand
AATGATATCACTACCTTCAAAGGCCGACCGTTTTTGGAAACTTGGCGGGTTTTTCTACCAGTTTTGGTTTTGGGTGGATATCACAACTTTCATAGGACTGTGAACTTACATAAGGTAACACCGTCTGTTTAAGATGCTTCAATCCCATTTTTGCACACACTGACTAACAATCGCTGATTTCGTTCGCTTCGCTCACTTAATCAGCGCATCTCCTTCATTAATTCAAATTAAAAATTTTGACAAATGTATGCGCCATCCATAGTGCTTGCAGCCAGGACCCATGGAATAATGGACCTAGGTTCTATTTTGTTGGTTTTTGGACCGGAGGTACTGATTAATAGTCATAGACGGGGCATTCGTACTGCGATGCTAGAAGTGAGATTCTAGAACTGGCGCAAGACGAACTACTGCGAAAGCATTTGCCAAGAATGATTACGTTAATTTAAAACGAAAGTTTGAAGTTCGAAGGCGATCAGATACCGCCCTAGTTCTAATCGTGATTATCCTGCGGAAGGGATTGTTGAGGCGTTGATCAGCTTGGTTTTGCCGTTTCGGTGGTACCAAACTGTCCCCAATATAGCGTCATTAGGCTGGGGTTACGGGAGGAATAATGGAAGGAGAGATCAGTGATTGGAGTGATGAAATGACGGACGAGATAGAGTTAGGGCTGTTACTGTTTAATGTTCAGGTTTCGATGTTAAAAGGCTCGTCTGCCCAATCCTCTATAAAACAAAGTAATGGAATGGGGTGAAGTTAACATGAGAATTAAGGGCATGATGAGTGAAACTGGCGCTTTTGGGAGGAAGGTTTGGAGAGAAATTTCTAATAATTATGCTGAAATGTAACTTACTGGTTGGAAAGCCTGGGATGGAATGGCTCTTTGGATTAGAGAAAACAACAGTACACTTGTAATTTCAAGGGTTCACTGCAGATTTCTTAAATGCAAAACTTCTCTACTTCATCCTACGATATGACACAATTTACAAAAATTAACATCTTAACAATCCGCACATGAGTTAAGAAATCGTCCAACAAGACAATTGGTGCAAAGAGTTCTGTCCTTGTTGCAAGCTTGTTGGGAATGACTTCTTTTGGCGCCAAACCTTCTTGTTCCCGCCAAAATATGGAAACACTTTCATAAACGGGCGCACGTGCCACGCACGATAGTGAAATGTCGCCAAAGACCAGCGTTCCATCCCTTGCAATTATATCTTTATAGAGTTCGAATAGAACACCGTAATTTGCCCTAATTACAGTTATTTGGTAATTACGAACAAGCCAGCAAGCAAGAGATGGCTACTTTACACATTGTTGGAGAGGCGATGCGATAATATATTGTTGCTGGCATGGCGAGCTCGTGATTACATTGCATAGAATTCTTACAACTAGCTTGTACCCCGGTCTAGTCACAAGCCATGTTGTCACATCGCCCCGTTTGTTGTCGCACTGGTATTTCTTTCATCATCGTATGGTTGCTTCAGTTGCACGTCCCATGAATACTGAAAGGGGCTTGTCGCAAACCATGCAGTTAAACGTCCCCTCCCCGTCACATACAACGCATTTAAATTTCACCCCGTCGTCACGTTCGCAAACCATGCAGTTCAACGTCTCCCCGCCCCCCCACCGCCACATACAATGCGTTAAATGGGTTCCCCACGTCCTCCCCGACACATGCCACGTCCGCCTATAAAAGTAAGGGTGCATATCCGTCACACACCATGCCTTCAACAGGCTCGTCGCATACCATGTACTTGAATGGTCTTTTATCTTTTCCCGTCGCCACGTCTGTTATATGCGGCTAGCCAAAACTATCAAAGGATTCAAATGGTTTTGTAAACGATGGTACTTTGTACAATTAAACTGTCAACATTGCGGTCACTTCTTGAGTCGCGGCACTGTTACAGATGCGGTCTATGTGAGCTCTGGTCATGAACTCTGACATTTGAGGGAAGATAAACTGAGATACAGACCCGGATAGCAGGCTCAATGCAATGCAAGATCGTCCAGCGTTAACTGACGATAGACCTAGCATAACTCAGATCTATCCCTACACTAAGGGCGCGTTTATGCAGCGACTCGCCTTTGTATTCTCGCAGCTAGAATTTAATCGCGATGGTAAAGGAGGTGTCGTTGCCATGGTAACAACGCTTACTGGTTTAGCTCAATCCGACACCGTTGGAGAAAATGCTTGCAGTCGTATAGTCCGTTACAATAAGATAAAGAATTCCTCCTTACGAAACAAATTTCCCAGTCGCTTCTGAACTCACATTATTGGCTGTTTTCGTTGCGAGCTGATAGGACTAAAACCGCCGCCATGTTGGAATTTCAGATGATTTCTAGCTTCTAGCTGCGCGAATGCAAAGGCGAGTCGTTGCATAAACGCGCCCTAACAGTCTCTAGTTTTGATTGATGGATTGTATGGATGGTTTTAGAAGGTAGTTACAGTTCACCTCTTGTTGTTTTCTAATGCTCCTGGTGTGGTTTGATTAAGTATGATTACAGTCTAGAACGTGCCTTCACGCGACAAGCTTTATCAAAAAACGTGGGCATTTGCTCTTCCATATCGCACCAATGACTTGTTTACTTTTCTCCCGCCTCAAATCGAAATTGCTTTTATTTTAGCTGTAGGTGCTGCAAATAGATATTAAGAAGGGACAAATTACTTTCATCCCGTGAGTTGGCAAATTTGCGTTGTGCGTTGAAAGATGGCCGTCCTCCCCCATTCTCCCTCTTCAAAACCTTTCAGGCCTTTCAAAGTAATTCCTTGCTCATCAGTCTGTTTCGTTTTTTTCTCCTCCCCCCTCATCTTTTCTCTCTAGATTCTGTATACTTTTTTTTCTCTCTCCTTCGGTTTTTTTTTCCTGTTCTTCTCGTTTCGTTTCTTTTCTTTTCGAGTTTTAATCACTGTCATCTATTATTCGGCAATGAACACGTTCCTTCTAAACATCTATCACCATTTCCTCGTATCTCGCACGGCCAAGGCACGAGCGCTTGTAGCCATCTTCGTGGGGGTTTCAGTTTAAGTGATTTATTATAAGACTCTGCTAATGTGAAATGAACGCAGCCCCCCTGCTCGAGCTAGCTCCGAAGCACCTCGACCTCCAAGCCACTATCGGGAACTAATCCTTCCACAACATTCGTTTTATCAACAACTCAATTCCAACATTTTCCCCAATTTCGTTTCTGCTTTGGAAATGATTTGGGCGGTGCGAATCGAAGGCCCTATTTACGCCCCCCCCTCCCCCTTTCTCATGACAACACCTACTTCGACTTTGCTTTTTAGTTAACGGTGTCGTGGAAACGACATTAACGAGACAGCAAGCGTATTGCTTGGGGAAGCAAGGCGGATGGTTTCGCCGAAAAATTATCCGGTTTCACCGAAAATTAAGCCCAGCCTTAAAACTCGGCAATACAAGAATTCCTGTTTCGCCAAATTTCAGTTTCGCTACAAAATTATTCTTACAAAAAGTAAAATTACTACCCACTCTCCCTATTAACCCTTTACCGACTGTGTTGCCGTACGGCTACAGCTGACAAGTCAGTGAAAAAAACAGAGTCCCCAAGCGTGCCCAAGCTATGTGAGGGGTCCCCGGGGACCCCGAGCGTAGCGGGCAAGCATAGCCCAGTGGTTAGCGTCGTCGTTTCCAAACCAACTGAGTACCGGTTCGAATCCCACAACTGACAAGAGTTTCATACGGGACTTGAAAAAAAAAATGGTAAGATGTCATAGCTACCGTTAAAGGGTTAAAGAAGCTTTCGTAACTTCAAGGAATTTTGTGATAAGTTGCGGTTTTTGATGTTATATGTTTGGCCGCAGCGAGCGCGGCAGCACGAACGTAACGGGCAATTTGGGAAAAAAAAGACTTTTCGGCAAAAACGAAAATTCCCATTTGGACGAATTTTAAGCAGGTTTTTGTTATGGCAAAAGAGGATTCGGCGAAGCGTTAAAACGAAGGCTGTACCGAGCACATTTTTTCCTGCCGAGCCGAGCGCTCAAAAAATCTCCGGTAAACCGAGCAGAAACGAGCCGATCAGTGCTGCCGAGCAAACGAACACCTTTATTAATTAGCGCTTGCTAAATACCAAGCAGGCTTCGAGAAACAACAAATCTTTTCACTAAAACAGCCTGGTGTTACCAAAACAATGCTGTAGTTACCAAGTTATCAACCTTAATCATCGACTGGAATTGAGTAACCGCCAGAATGAAGCTCGCGTTCAAGGTCCATCGGACCCAAGATCGCATGCCAAGACTAAAAGCGAGCCGCGCCGCTCGGCTCGTTTTTAGATGGACGTAATTGCGCGGTTCTGCTCGGCGAGAATCGGCATGGCAGCTTCGAATCGGTACAGCTCCAGTTAAGGGCTGCACCTAGTCGTTGACATGTTACTTTCACACGCCTTTATTTTTAATGAAAGAGGAAAACAAGCCATTATTATTGCTAATTCGATCCTTTCTCGTCTTCCTTGAACTACTGAAGAGGATTATAACTAGGAAAACTCGTAATTTTCGAATTTTTTGGAACATATTTTACGCAAAATGTTTTATACTAGCCGATAATAAAATAAACGTTACAAATATTGTTTGGTTAAATAGCAATTAGTAGGGGATTGCTTTGTAAAAAGAAAATGGGATTCGTCACTAATTTCACTAATTTCGTTACTCCCTCCTTTGTCCGAGCCCCCTTTCGTGATGTGATTGTGTTTTTGTTTTATTGCGGGAGATACGGAAATGTGACAAGATCTAAACTTGGGGTTTGTTTACCATCTCTGTAATGTGTGGTGCAGTAGCAACCAGGACCACTGCGCTATGACTAAGGTTGGTGCTAATGACAGCTGTCGATACGCCGTAAAGACTTATTACCCGGTTTTTGCCTCTGAAGTCCTCTTTTAACAATGTAACGATGCAAGAGCGCAACAATGAAACAAGAACGCACAGTGCAGTATATCCGCCATTGCAGTGCTGAGAGCCGATCTCTTGCATCAAAACGGCGGATTGGCTCTCAGTACTAAAATGGCGGATGCATTCATGATTATTATAGACCGGCAATACATAAATTAAAAAAAAAAAACGTTAAGAAAGAATTTTTTATGTAAGTGTCAGCAACCACAGCAAATTAACGAATTCGTAAATTATACACTGGCAATTGGAATGGTATTAATGGCGCAAACCAAAATAAAAATAATAAAAAATATTAAGCAAGTATTTTTTATGTAAATGTCCTGAACGACAATAAATTAACGAGTGCATTATGCGTTTTTTAAGACTTTAAAAATGCTCGTTTGCTAATTAAATCATTTTATAGGCTACTTAAAATTTAAAATAACGTTGCAACCTTCATTAAAATTAATCGTTCCACCAGAAAACATGTGTATTAACAGTTCTTTATTACTACCATCGTCTTTGTTAGCAGCATTTTCTACTGCTTCACCTGATAAGCCAATATTGTCCGTATTGTCTTCATCATGGTTACTCGATCAGTCAAATAGATCGTCAAACTCCTTAACTGGTTTTGCCATAACAAAAAAGGAACAAGGAATACAGCTCAACCTGCAACAATCACCGAGCGCGATCACACACATTCACCAAGCGCGACCAAACGCAGCCAATAATACTTGTTGGACTGAGAGGCAAAAACTGACTAATAAATAGGATATCATACGCTTTCCTCGTGCTGACATCCAAACAATGTCTCGACGCTGCGCGTCTCGACATGTTAGCTCTCAGCACTCGGAAAACCGGTAATATCCTATAGAGAAGTGACATTAATTGCCGCCATATTGGCACCAGATTGGCACCAGTATGGGTTTTGGAGGGCATAACTGCAAGGTGTACTACATAAAAATGGAGGGAAAAACAACGGAAGAGCGGATTTCTTAGGCTTAAAATAACGTTTTTTTCTCCAACAACAAAAATCGCGCGTTTTAGGTCTAAGAAATCACTCTTCACAGCATCGGCTTCAGTATGACGCCCTTCTGTTTCTCTCTGTAGTGCCCCTTGCAGCTAACCCATTAAGGCTCCGGCATAGAGTTATATACAATAATACTACGTCGTGTCACTGCTCTATACTCAATCCCCCTATACAGTGAATTCCAATACTTCTCACCCGTTTTGAAGCTCTGTGTCCTCTATAACAATACAGCACGACGGGATCGCAACAATGATCGAGGACGAGGAGTGATGGGATCCACGGCGGAGGGCTGATCCCAGCACTCTACGTGGATCCCAGCCCCCGTTTGTGTTAAATGAAAAGTGGAAGAAAACAAACATGTAAAAAATTTACTGAAACAAATAAAAAAACACAACAGATAAAAAAACAAAAAAAAGCAACGAGCAACAATTCACGTTACTCACAACATTGCAACCGCTGCTTTACAAACGTTGGTTTCTATTAAATGACAAAAAGGAATAAAGCAACCGACTATAATCAATTAAAAGGAACAATTTTTGAAAACAACTCCATCTCAAGCGTCCAAAAAACCGTTCAAGAATTCATGTTAATTACAACATTGCAACCGCTTCAAAATTAAACGTTGCTCTTTTCGTTGCGTGTATAGCAATGCGTCTTAACGACAAACTTTCTTCTGGCTAAACGCAACAATGTATTCAACTCGTGCTCACTTGCGCTCAACAATGTACGTCGGACTGATAGCTTCAAAACGGGTGAGAAGAAGGATATCGCCCGCTTTCCTCATGCTGGAATCCAACAATGGCTCGGGCGTTGCGCGCCCTCGACATTGTTAGATCCCAGCACTCGGAAAGCGGGCGATATCCTATACTTACCAATCTGGTGCGTGCAGTAAACTTCCATGCTTTTTGAGGGGTTAACAATTAATTACTGAACGCGATTATAAAATGATGGCACGAAAAGAATATCTATGACTGCCACCGAGTATCTCGTTGCAATTCCAACCATGACCCCTCACCTGCATTAAGGGCGCGTTTATGCAGCAACTCGCCTTTGCATTCTCGCAGCTAGAACTCAATCGCGATGGCAAAGATGATATTGCCATGGTAACAACGCTAAATGGATTAGCTAAATCCGACATCGTTTGAGTAAATACTTGCAGTCTTATAATCCATGCCAATAATATAAAGAATTCCTCATGACGAAACAATTTTCCCAAACGCTTCTGAACTCACGTTATTTGCTGTTTTCGTTGCGAGGTGGCAGACATAAAACCGCCGCCATGTTGGAATTTCGGGTGATTTCTAGCTTCTAGCTGCGAGAATGCAAAAGCGAGTGGTTGCGTAAACATGCCCTAAGAGTTGCCATTCGCAACACGCGTCGTAGGTTGTTTGTGTCACATCGAATTTTAGTGGGTGATTTTGACTTTACAAACGGTCAACAAACTGGAGAGTTGTGGGTGGAGGCATCCATCTGCCATTTACTTCTCGTTAAATTTATCAATAGCTATGAAATAACAGAGAGGGCGAACTTTCGAAATGGACGAGAATACACGTGGCAAGCCCCTGTACAAACAGAAAACGGACGCTATCCTGGTGAAATTATTTCCGCTCGAGCAATTGGAGCGTGCTCATTATAATAATGAAGCCAACATGGCGTCAACAGTCTAGGCCAATTGCTTCTTGAGTGGTGTATAGAGTTACAACGTCATTTGGAAGAAAAATGAAATCCGAAATGAATTTAATGATGGTTTTGGGCATTCTTCTTGGGCGTAATGAGAGATCTGAATTACAAATGACGCACACAAATGAAAATCGAAACGCCTTTTGGCTGGCTAGATTTGGACTTCAGCGATTGGTCAACACTGGGTTAGGGTTAGCCATCAGTAAATGACATGCTGTTCGGTGTTTACGTAAGAACAAGTTGGTGTGGTCATGTCACGTGGAAAGTGATTCGACTATCGCGAACTTGTTCTGTTGAAATTCTGGTGGCCTGCTCGCGAACCAAGTGACTGGCACCTGTGGTCGAGCCACCTGTATTAATAATAATAATTATAATAATAATAATAATAACTATAGCTGTACCCTCGGCGTAACATACGCCGGCTAGCTGGTTCCCGCATACCTGAGCGTAACACTGTAGTGGACCCCGGTTTCCCCTATTGTGTGGTCTGAATATTCCCATCTCTGCTCCCTCTTTGAACCCCTGATGATTTGTGTTATGGAAGTATATGTTTATTTTCAATGGAGGACGTTTCTCTGTTCTGATACCAAGCCCAACAAACCCAACAACGGTTGTGCATGCAGTGATTGTTACTCAACCAACTTTGAAACTCTTGTAAGTCGGCTCTTAAGAGCTTGCTTTATTAATGCAATATGTCGATTGTTATAGGCCACATCTGTTTGTTTGACATTGTCGGTCGCTCCCCTCTTTCGATGTAGTGCATAATAATGATGAATTTGCTTGCCCAACCTAAGGGTATTATATATATAGATAATAATAATAATAATAATAATAAACTTAATTGTAGCACGTGAAATTACACGTGATCAACAAAATCCGGGGATAAAAACTGATTGTGCTACAAAGGACGAGGTTTAGGCGCTGTACCCATTCTTACACCTAACCCGAAACATGGGCCTTCGGGCTTCGGGCAGATAACCAAAAGTGGTTAACGCTCGTTAAACATTTGAACCTTTGAAACATGTAACAATGTCAGCAGACAGTACCAAAAATTAAAGTAAACAAGACGATGGGGTATAGTGGGGGTTGGGAGAGGGGGGGAGGAGACAGGGGGAAAAATAAGGGGAGGGAAGGAAAAGAGTAGGAGAAGGATGGTGACCAAGTTATGAGTTAAACAAGTGACGGAATAATTGAGCGTTGAAAGTTCCAACACTAGGATAGGTTTTAAAGGCTTCGGGCAAATCATTCCACAACTTGATGCTCTGAACCAGAAACGACGTTTGGTAATTAGCAGTGCAACAGCGAGGGGGAGTGAAGGGGCGGCCATGACTAAATCTTGTAGGATAACTGTGATCAGCCAGTGCAGAATTAAATAAGGTAAACAAATAAAATGGTTCTTTGTAATGCAGAGACTTACACATAATTTTGAGAGAACGCGAACAACGCCTCTGAGCCAAAGGGAGCCACTTAATCGTTTTATGATAGTCTCTTACACCGTCGAACTTCTTAAGATTAAAAATGAAACGTATACACACATTTTGGATCGTCTGAGCCTGATTGAAGGAGGATTTGGTGGCGTTATTGCGAATGTAACAAGCACGTGTAACACAGATTTCAGATTTTATTGAGAGCATAAGCGGCCCGGAGCCATGCGCCCTTTTACAACTAACTTATACTGTACCTATGCCTAATACAGTGTATACAGTGTAACACACCCAAATCGTTTAACAGTACTTCAAGACTAACGCATTGCTACTAATTCTGAAGCTACGGAAAGGAAACACGGCTGCAACAATTATCCACAAATAATGAGGATAGGACAAAACTTCATAAAACTATCTTTTGTTGCTTGCTCGTTAAAAAAGGCAATGCAGTTGTAACATTCAAAGGGAAGGTAATGCAAATACAATCAAGATTTTGTAAAAAAAAAAATTGGTGACCAAAGTCGCTAGATTCGTAAAGTTCCTGATATCTGCAACAGCGTGCCGGGAATCCTATGATGAATTCTATGGTGAATCCCAGTTCATTAATAGCATTGACTATATGGTTTACTGTTTGTGTATGCGTGCTGAACTTTTGGGTGGATCAAAATTGAATATTAAAGACATGGTGGATATTATTTATTATAAGCATTTTTTTTTATTATTATATATAAAGACATGGTGAATATTTGCAGTGAAATGGATACTGGGCTAAATCTGAATCCATTATCCATGTCTCAAGAATGTGTAATTTAGGAAAAGACATTCACATGTTATAATTAGTCAAACTTAAAGGGTGTTTTTTTCCCTCCTTTTTAGGGCAGTGGGCCTCCAGTGGATGTAATTCAGTTTTACAGGAGGGTCCACTTTAGCCAGCTGCAGGTACATTTTGAACTTCCAGTTTGCATGTAAAGAAATGCCCTCACAATACGTCTCTTCAAACGTATTTTAAACCAGTATTGTTAAAAGTATTGTTCGGCAAACAAGGGAAATATGACATTAGCCCTTCCCCCAACAACGATAAATTCGCTTTACTTTTCGAAACAATACACCTTATGGAACGATGCAATTGACATTGTTGCAATGGCAATCACATTGCCAAGAATATGCTGCTCAATTTTGGTCATCGTGGCTGAGCTGTGAGAGAGCTCAGCCTGGTTGCTGGAGGTTTGCGGATCTGGTCGAACCCCTGGAAAGGGGACCTTGGCAAAGTCCCCGCCAGGACTGCCGGCCAGGGTAGCGTGAGAGGCTACCATGCTCCTTCAGCGGCTATGAGATGTATTCTGGCTATTCTGGACAATCTTTCGGCCCCGACGATGATCGGAGGTTTCCCGGGTCGAATCCCCGGGCTGGCACCTCCCTTTCTTCTTCTCTAAAAAAATCTGGTAATGTTCAAAATTGAGCCGGTTCAGCCATACAACACATGTCTTCGGCTGACATAAGGCTCGTCAAAATTAAAAAAAAAAAAAAAAAAAAATTTTTCTAGCGTGCAGTTGTTCAGTCGGATAACGCATTATCCTATGCGTATCGACTGTTGCTGGACTAATATTCTATAGGATAGGTGCAAGAACAACAAGCGGCTGTAGCGACTACTTAGTCGCAACCGGTCTTCTGTACACTTCCACTACTTCTGCCACGTTCGAAAATGTTGAGGCGCACACCTCTATCACTCACTGCAACAGCGATCTCTAGTATGTAATCTAAAAGTAGTAACCATCACAATTGCTGGTTAAAAATGTGTTAGCTTTTAGGCCTAGTTTTAGATTTTAGGTGTAGTTGTTAGCTTTTAGGCCTAATTTTTACGTGCCGTTATAGTATCGTGAGTAGCAGCTTACGGAGAATTTGATTTGAAAGTAGTCCTATTCATTCATGGAACATGGTGTCGAGAGTTTTTTTAAATGAAGCTAATGTGTGACGTTAACGGAATCTGTTTGTTTTTTATGGTTGCGTGTTTTTCTGTAGGTGAAGTTTTGACGCACTCCCAGACGAAGCCATGGCACCAGATCTTCCTGTAGTGGTTAAATGCGACGATCAAATGTTATTATTTCATTAGGTTAGTCGAGAAATCGTGTTAGCTATAAGGAAGCAACGATGTTTTATTTTGCTGGGTTTTTTTTAAAGTCCACTTGACTAGCATTGAAAAAGGCGGCAGATGGTCGGACAGACAAAATCGTTGTGTGGTCTTCCCAGCCGTTTTGGCTGTGCAGAAGACTAAATCCGACCAGGTTGGGTAATGAATGAGTCAAGACTCAAGTTTGGTGGTTAAATATTTGTAGTTATTATTTAACGATCGTCTCTGCTAACTCTGAGCAACTGACTTTGCCACGAGTTAAATCTAAATAGTTACAAGACTTTCTTCGAGGATCGGGACTGTGTGAATCGTCTGTTTCAGTCAGGTCCACGCGTAATCCCCTTATTGTGTGTTACAGCTACATTTTTGGTGCCCGTCCGGGATATGAACCAGACCTCTTGCGATTAATACAAATGGATTTTCTCGGACCTTACACCACACAACTGCTACTAGCAGTGCTTCAACGTTGGGGAGGAGTGCTAAAAAGCAGTTGTGATTGAAGGTACTCATTTATAATGAGTACACGTATACTGACTCTTAGGGTATAATGATAGTAGTCCAGCGAGACCTTTTCCATCCACTTTAACGTGCTGCTTAATTGGTTCAGCCCATTTTATTGAAGAGCTCCTACTAAGAGTCAATTAGTTCAGCTTTAATTCACAGCAATAAAACTCTACGAGCTGCAGATGACGCGGAGTTTGCAAGGCGCTTATGGCCAACCCATCCAGCCATGCGTAAGAGGTGGGACACAAGAAGAAGCCCTTGGAGATTTGAGTTCAGCACGTGCAAATAATTAACAGCACGTTACTTCGCCAAAGGTCACGGTCGTATTCGGATAGGTCAGTAAGGCAAGGGAGGTGGGGCAAGGCGTAACATCTTCTGATTGGTCAGATGGCCCGTTTAATCTTCGTTGGCAGATGAGAGAAGGAAGATGAGAGAGGCTTAGAGGTTGGAGGGAGAGGGAGACTGCGCGGAACATGAATTGTTATTGATTACCACCTCTTCATCAAAGATTTCTGGCAAAAACACTTTGTTTACGACTTAAGGAACATTACCTTCGTCCCGTGATTCATCATTTGTACGGGAGTCTTTATTGGTTGTAGTGTAGAGTCACGTGGCGGTAATCCATCCCTCCGCTGCCACCATTTTTAAGAACTTATTTGATTTACTCGCAGTAATCACACTGTGGTGCGAAGATAAATAAAAAGGTAGCAGCAGGGAGTTTTGGGAGGGGGAGGGTTAATACCTATACTTTATTTTCCACATTGTAGGAGCAATGGAGTAATTTGTTAACACTCTATGGGTGTGGGTGTGTGAAATTTGACTATAGTCCTAGCTGGTATATCTAAGGATGGCATGTGTTTGGTAAATGGTGTGTCTATAGTTCCTGTCCCCCCTCCTTTACATCTCCCCCTACAACTTGGTGGGCAAGGCGGTGGGCAACATCCTTCACTACGTGTGGGAGGACTGATGGGCTGTACATGAATTAAAGTTGTCAGCCATTTTCCACTTCTCCCACGTGGGTTTTCCTCATGGTCTTCCACTTATCGAAGCATTACGGAGTGCTGCTATTCAATCTCAGTTGGCCTTGTACTTCTCCCTCGCAATTTCGAATTATGGTATGAGTTGGCGATCACGTTCCTTTGGCAGGTGCAAGTTATTAGACGATCGCCGATAGACCTTCCGTTTTGATTGGCCGAAGATGGCGTTGGAACACAGCAGCCAATCAGAGCTTGCTGTCGCTATTAGTCTTTGCTTGCTTACGGTATTGATAATGCAGATTCGCATGTTTTTTTTTTAAATTTAATTTATATTAGTATGTTTAATAAGTTTGCTTTAGTTAAGTTTAATAAGTTGCTTAGTACATTTTACTAAGCAACCCTTGAGTAGGACGAATGCAATAAAGCCACACTATATGGCAAATGTGCAAAGTAGCTGACTTCCCCTAGCCAGTTTTTGTTTTCTAGGAAGTTTATAAATAATATGTTAGGAATGATTTCCTTAGTAAATGAGCTGGTATTGCATCTTATCACTTTACCATCTGTGAATTGTGTATTGGCAAGATAATAAAATCACTAAAAACCTAGTAATACAGTACCGCTAACATACAACACTCTCCACAATGTAAAATTTCAAAGTACTATACATTTGCTTATAGGTAAGTTTATTGTACTTCTTTCAAATGTCTTAAGAGTCCACGGTTTTAAATCTAGGAGTTTTCCTGCATAAATGGAATTGCATCTAAACTATTGCTTTTCTAAAAAAAAAAAAAAAAAATTAAGGTGGTGTGAACACCAAAATGTGATGCAAGATTATGACATCACATTCTGGAAGCAACCCCCGCCCACCCCTGTGTCACAATTGGCAAAATCAATCATCCCCCCCCCCCCCCCCCCGAGTGCGACGTAAATGGACGGCCCCTTACGGTGGGGGATATCCAGTTGAGGTCTAAACTAGCCCCGGAGTAGTTTAACCCTGGATCTAAATAAACCTCGATCTGGGGGTTAGTAGACTGGCGAAAAAAGTTGGTGATATCCATGTTGGACTAAGTTGGGGTTTTGTTAGCTCTTTACTCCTTAGACCTCGACCTTCAGGCTAAGTTAGCTTTGTAAAAATGTTGTTGAAGCTCAGGAATAACGCTAATGCTAGATGGATATCACCACTTTTTACAGATCGGGGCTAACTACTCAGTATTAAGTTAAACCTCGACCTTCAGGCTAAATTTTGCTTAGCCCTCATTATTTCGTGATGGATATCACCATTCTTCCTTATTACCGAGCTTAACCCAAGGATAAAGTTTAAACCTCAACTGGATATCCCCACCGTTAGGAGTTTGCGTTTTATTGCCTACCTTCACGAATGATTACTGTTCCTTACGTTGGTCAGAGTTGTGGTACCATTTAACTTTAAATTTATTAAACATGACAAAGTGCCTATTATGGCATTACATGACAAAAAAGAAGAAAAAAATTAACAAAGCGTAAATAAATAGCAAGTGACAATGAGCCAAAAGCAAGACTGATTGAAATAATTTAGACGTGTTTCGCTCGATTTCGGTTAAACATTAATGAGATGTTTTGGGCACAGGATCGACCACCAGGTGGGTGAAGAGAAGAACAGCAAAACCAACAGAAAGTCTGCTCGATTGGTAAATTTACCGTCTTACTATAAGCCATGCACTGTGGGATTGAAAAGAGATTTGTGTTCTGCAATGCCAACCGAAAGGAACTTTTTCCCTTATCGTAGACAAGGGATAAAAGTTCGGAAGTAAGCCGAACTAGTCTAGGGATTTAACATGCCGCTATCTAGCCACGTAACACGAAAACTACCTCGTTGAGTCGTATTGTGGGCTTTTTTACCCGATACCTGCATGTCTAGATAAGACCGCATACAAACTGTTTATTTTCGGACGAAAACGATTACACACCGAAGTAAAAACAACCGTATAGATGGACATGCTGATATGATACGCTTCCAAAAATCCCAACTTTTGACGCTCAGTGCTCTTCATAGGTTTCAAGTTCCCCAATCTTAAACCAAATGTTCTAGACACTTCAAAGTCAGTGTGAACCTATAGTTGAGCAAACCCTCCGACGACCGAAAAGTTTCAGAGTTATAGCCCTCGTAGAAGGGTAGTCCTGATGAAATCATGGAAGGATGGTTCTAGGTATTATGGCTTCAAGTTTGGGGATTTGGGGAATAAGATGTAGGCATGCGATGGACACTGCACGCCGGTTTCTATAAAACTTTTCAGCTTACTACACTGGTGAACACGCGCATGTGTACTCCACAAATGGATTGAGCAGGAGAAACACGACGAAGAAGGGGTCCTGTTGTGCTGGGAGAAGGGTTAGTGACATCCATCCCCTGCTCAAGTGGTAAAGAGCAGGGTACCTTAAGTGGAATTATGGCATCGATGCAGTGAGTCGTTTTGGTCGAGGAGTGTTCAATGAAGTGTTTAGCGTGCTCTAAAGATTCCCAAACACAATAAAGTAGGGTATTCGACCTCACAGGGCTGCAGAACAGGCCCTGGTTGTTGGGTGGTGTCGGGGGTGGGGGGTAATGTGTTTAGGACTGATCGGAGTCATACGAAACTATTTTCTACGATTTTCTTAAGCAATACTAAATTTTAAATAGCTGATTTTAAATATTTTTTATTGAATTACAGGTCGGGGGGGGGGGGTTGGACAGAATTGTTAAATAAGGAGTTCAGTCCTTTAGCATAGCACCAATCCTATAAACAAGGGTATCCAATTTTTAAAATAAAAAAACAACCAAATTTTTAAAGCACATGCAGGGAAACATTCCTGTCGGGAGAATGTATCTGTCGAGACGGTCATGTCGAGAAAAGGTTTGTCACGCAAACGTTGACAGGTAAACGTTCCGTGAGGAAAGAACACATTCGGAAAAAATTGATTGTCGGGAAAACATACGGATTCTGCGCAAAATGATATGGATTGGCGGTGGTGCCTTTGCCAAAAGTGATCCCATTTTGTATACAGGGTGTCAAACAATGACAGCCCCCCCCCCCTCCCAGAGTAAACTAAGCATGATAGGAAAAAATGAAAGTACCGATGGTAGTCCATTTTATTGGGGGTTTACACTCACAAGCTCAATATTCAGTGTTAATATCCATTGGCGTCACGCACTGATTGAAGATGAGCATGGTAGGAAGACAAAAATGAGTCAAAAACCTTCGTGTTGAACTCCGTCTTCTGAATGTGTATGAAAATTTTGGATCCATCTTGAAGGACAATGTTGAAAAAAAGGATGCTTTCTGAACCTCTAGCAACTCGATTTAGTCGTTTTAAGATGGAAAAGCACATTGATGCTGTGCTTCGGGAAATGGGAATTCAACGCAGATGTGGAGTGCGCTGCAGTACAGCATCTTCCAGGGGGGGGGGGGGGGGTGTCGCGTGGTTTTGGTTTTAATAGCTCCGCTCACAGGGTGCACATGGACTTGTGGTTGGGCTTAAAATGAGCGTAGGGGCGAGCCCCACCCGTCCCTGACACCAAATTTCATGATGCCCACATTGCTGGTTTTGGAGTTATTACCAAATAACCACGCGACACAGATCTTTTTGAGTCACTTATCCTTCCTATCCTGCTCGTTTTCAAGCTGTTCGTAACGCCAATGGAAGACACACTGAATATTGAGCTTGTGAGTGTAAACCCACAATAAAATGGGCTACCTAACGGTACTTAATTTTTCTCCTATCATGCTTGCTTAGTTTTCTCTGGGTAGGGAGAGGGGGGGGGGGGCTATCATTGTTTGGCAGTCCTAACAGTACAGAAAACAGTACACTCACTTCATTCACTTTGACCAGTCACTATCCATCAAAGGTTATCCTTGCTAATTCGGGTATGTCAGTCTGGCCTTTCTGCCAACCTATGTATTGCTTAACAGAAATAGTTCAATGTTTGATCCATGCTTTGCTTCCTTGCGTAAATCCCAACAAATATAAGGAACAAAAACAAACGAGTTTCCTTACAACCATCTCAACTCATCCGCGTCTCTTTACGATCTCCTGTAAGTATGCGTACTTGCCATTTGCCACGCCTATCTATATCTTCGTTAGACTAGTTTTCAGAAATGGGATAGACGCATTTCATTCCTATTGGGAAAAAACAAATAAACCCAGAGCTGCAACAACCAGCCTTCCTTCCTTATAGTCGGTCTACGACTGGAAGGCAAACGAAATACATTATGGTTATGAAAGTCAATCGAGTTCCGAGTAAAGACATGCAACGATCGCGAATCGCGTAAGTCCGGAAGAGAGGGGCCTGGAGGAGAGGAGAAATCGGATGATCTGGTAAATCTGGCGACAGAATCTAATCTTTCTTGCTCATTTCTGCACATTGACGGCCCCTTCTTAGCTGCCAGCTGGTCGTAAGGATCAGAATTCAATCAGGCGTTGGGTGAGGACATGGCCCCGAGCTGCCCGCGTTTGCCATCAGGGCTGATGGACGGGCCCTGGTCGATGGGGGGTTAGGAGAGATCGGGGCGATGAGAGGGAATCGAGAAGTTGGGGAGGGGGAACGTAGGAGATTACGGGTGCGTAAAAGGACGAGGGCGGCGCCTGTGCCAAAAGTGGTAACCATGGAAACAGCCTGACTGGCTTGTCGGCGAAAATGTTGACACCTTTGAAAGTAATGCTTTATATTGGATTTGCTTTGAATCCAGTGTTGGAAATCAAATTCCAGCCATGTAGCTTATTGGGCGGCTTTTGAGTTCTTTGACATTGATAAAATCTGTTAGTGCGGTGTAGAGGGGAACGTTGGCGTTGTGGCCATTAATGTTCTGCAATAGTGTTTGGTATGTTTGTAAAATACTTTTAGAGCGTATCATTTCGAAAATTTGACATCTTGACGACAAAATTTGGTTTTAGTGGTCATCATGGCCGAATGGTGGCAGAGGCAAGCCTAGGTAGTGAAACAGCTGATCTGACTGACGACTGGAAATTGGACGCCATCATATTCCTCCTTGCTAGACCACAGGGGCTTGTCATCCATCGCTGGTGCGTCGCGTAGATATGAAACGTACTTATCTGATGTCATCGGTTAAGAAACATTTGTTGAGTGTTTACTTGATCAAAACCCAACTAACTAAGCAAATATGTTCAGTATTGTGAGTTAACTTTTTCGAAATTTAATTTTTCTTGTATCACGTCTAAAAAACTGTTGCTTTCCCCATTTCTATCGGCAAAGTACAATTTTGCTATTCTGGTTTTCTGTGGATTAATCATGATTTTGTTCCGTCTTATCTTTGTACTTTTTACATAATATTTTTTTTATAGTTATGTACACGTTTTTAATTATTTCTCTCAAGTAATCCTTGCTTTTGAATGTTGGAATTTTTTATCAGTGTTTTTTCTGTTTTGTTTTTCATTTCTAAATGTGACTCTGGCCCTCATGCGGTCATCTGCTGTGTCAGGGATGTCACTTCCATAACTGAATGTGTATTGAAATAAACGCAACTCAAACTCATTACATTTATAGTGCACTGTACCATGAGACGCGCGCGCGACGGACGCCAAGCCCCTGTGTGACAGACTGCCGACACGGTTGCATGAAAGACCTGTGCCATTACTGGGGGTTTCACGGTTCTACTCTCTGGTTTGACAACTCTCAGGTGCATTAACACAATGACACATCCACGTTCGCCGAACGTTATTTCCTAGGAAACCGTATTTGTTTACGAATGGTTTTCATTTTCTCCTAAATGAGTGACGCAATACATAAAAAAATGAAATGTATTGTTAATAACAATAAGGATAAAGAGCAAAGTGCAACAGTAATTTTAAACATTGCTGCAACGTTGTTGTCGTTTCAAGCTTTTTCCAAAATTTGGTATTCTATCGCAAAGAAAGATTCTGGCAGTGATCAGACGATGATTTGCTCGCAGCGAGAATTCAAAATCCAACATGGCGTCCATTTCGGGGTTATCGAATCGGATACAAACCATCGAATGCTGGCATTCAAAAGTCAGTCCACTGTCTTGCTGCAGTAAAAATGGTTTTCTTATTGCCACAAATGTCATGCCGCATGCATCACACGTCGTGTCGCAAGGCACGAGGAGATGATCTGTATCTGCGCCGTTGACATGGTTAGTACGTATTAGACAACTCGAAAGCCTCACGCTCTGGTAAAGGAGAGAAGCAGCTACCAGATTTAGTATTAACTAAGCAAGAGCTAGTGGGGGAGAAAATTGACGTTGCGTAAACGTGCCTTCATTAGACCCTTCTTTTTTGCTTCTGGCATCTCTTGTAAGATTCAAAATTGATCCGATTCATTTACACGAGTGTTTGTTTGCTTTTGGTGATTGTTTGAATCATTTTAAAAATAAATGTCTAACACTTGTCCAACTGGATGGGTGATTGGAAAATACTCGCATTAATAATTAGTAAAGTTAACGTTCGTCGTTCATTAATTAGAATAATGAATGGTGAATAGAGCGGTTTAAAAAAAAAATAATCTGCAGGAATTCTACATTGGTAGGGAGTCGATAGGCTAGGTGAGATGTTATGGCAATCGACATTTCCCAATTTTTAGGGCATAAACAAACGCATACTTTCGCCTTAAAGTTTACTCCACATTTTGGGTGTACAACTGCTGAAACGGCATTTGAGTTCGTTTACTCCTAGGTTTGCTTTTTGCTGTGGGGTGGGGGGAGGGAGACGATGGGGAGGGACGGCTATATAGGAGAACACCAGTCTTACATCTCTTGGTGTGTGGTCGCAATGAAAAAATGGGGCACCAGAGAGAGACTCGAGAAAAAGCCATTGGGCGGCGTCTGGACGTCTTCTTTTTTCGCTTCGTTTGCCTCCGTCAAACGATAAATTTGGTGACGGAAATGTGACATGCAGTGGGTTGCGAGTGACGACCGATTTGGCCAAGAGTCCGTGATTGACACGCTCCTACCAGGCAAACATCCACGACAAACTAAGACGAGGAAAGAAAAATGTAGAAAAGAAACTGGTACAAGTTCTTCCAGACATTGGTTTCTATTGATCGAAAGGGAAGGGTCAAGATTAAGTCGGAGGAAGATGATGAAAATTTTGGAAAAAATGGACGAATGAGCGGATAAGAGATTGGCTCGTTATCGGTATGTCTAGTGAACTTGGGAAGTTTTGAAATGACATTTCAAGTAAACATAAAAAACGATGGGCCGGATATAATCGTGGCTGTCCTCGTTGTTAGCAGATGTCGAATGTGACTTGAAAAGATAATTGAACTTTCGTACCAGATTTGGTCTCCTTTCCGTACGACCGTAGGTTCGTATCGGCGATCTCGTAAATACTGTAAAGCCCATGCCACAGTATACATTCCTCCTTTGTCGTTGTTTGCTGTCACGAATTTGATGGTTTGATTCCAAATCAATCCATACTTATTAAATTTAAGGACAGAGAAATCAAAGTTGGCTTGAGATAGCAATAAATTTGCAGTTTACAAGGCGCTGCCCCTCGCAGTTCTAATTACATTAACACTGATGTGCAAGAGATAACAAATTAAAAACAGATTTTGTAGGTCGAGTACTTCATGGAGCTCAAGTGATTTGCATTTATTCACATAAACCTGCTTACCCACTCCGGCGAGTTGTTTTTCATTTTGTGGGATCCAATTTTCGTAAGATTGTATAATATACGGGGCGGAATAGTTGCGCTATCTGTAATTTTAAGAACGAATTTTCGGGGACCGAACTGTCCGGGACGAAAATTGTCATGGTCCCCCTCTTCACACTGCCCACTCCCCCCATAAGCTACCCTTACATTTACCGAAACAATATTGTGTTTCACTAATTCGTGCTTAGTGTAGTTTCACTATTTAAGGACTGCAAAATTCATATGTAATTTGATTGATTGTACTTCCATTTTTTCACTGAATACTTTAATGCTACATCATGCTGATTTGACGCAGTACGTTTGCACGGAAGTCAGTCTTTTTTAAACCCGGCACTAGAGATGACAAAAAAATTGTTATAAGTTTTATTTTCTCAGTAGATGAAACCAGTTGAGAAGTGAATTTTATCTTCGTTCTGTTTATCGTATTCACTGGGTGGCTATTAACGCGGTAGGGGGGTTTGCTGTACATTTTTTCCCCATGTATTCGTCGGATTGCTGAAGCGACATTCCTGACATGACCAGCGTTTTACGCGCATGAGCAGCTGGATGCTGGTGACAGCGAAAACTACAGTTATCTAACGATCCTGCATCCGTCATTAATCATTCTCGAAACGACCAATCAAAATCGGGGAATAACTCAGCAGTCTAGCTATTCACCCTTTCCATTTCTCTATCGTTCTATTTCTCTCTCTCTCCGTCTCTCCGTGACATAACGAAATCGTTAACGGAAAGTGGACGACAAGGATGTCAACAGAATCGTACAGAACAATGCGCGACGCCCAACGCCTATTCAGAAATGCAGTAAAATGACATTTTGATGTTGGGGGCGAAAATGTTGGGCGTGGAATGGGTCCACCCTTCGCCGCCCTACAACACGACTGCTTTATTAATGTTGCATTTAATTTGTGCTCTGTTTACATGGAAAGCTTTTAAATATAAACGTTAAATTACATTAATGGCTCAACACGTGAAAACTTCTAATCTACTATGCCTTCTCGTTTCAACTCTTTGTTGACTGCAAACGAATCGCAAATTCGGGTCGTCCACGTGACATCATTTACCATCACAATATCTTACGGTTGATTCACCAACGGCTAACAAGGACAGAGACGCAGGGTATTAAAGATCAGTTACAACACGACTTTGTCGTCACGGAAACGGCAATCACGCATTCAAAGCCCCGTCTTTGGAACAGCGCACAACAACAAAGACCAGGTCCTAAGTGCCTCGTCTTTTTAAACATGCGAAACCCCCGTCGTACTTAATCCAGAGAAAATCATCTACATTTAACCTGAAAAGCCTTTAAAAAAAAGCTAAATTTTGCGGTGGATGGGGCGGGGGAGTGGGAAATCAGAATATTTCCGGACTTTGGGTGAGGGCGAGGGGTCGATTTTGTCAAGGTTCTGGGAGGGAAGGTCATCAATTTCGAGGACACATTTTCAATTTATCCTCTTCCCCCAGTCCCATAGATTGCCATAAACATAACTATGGGTTACAAAGTTTAAAAAAATATATAGCAAACCAGAGATGAGGCCTAACTTTCTGTCCAGGCTTACTCAATGTTTAGTTTATTGATTTTCATCTCAAAAACACAGTTTGTCATTATAGACCGACGAAAAAAATAAATAATAAGAATTGGGGAATTGAAACACGTGCACTGAGAAATAGTTGAGGTTTTAATAAATTGAGGCATTTGTAC
Source organism: Lithobius niger (assembly GCA_023313725.1). NCBI lineage: Eukaryota > Metazoa > Arthropoda > Chilopoda > Lithobiomorpha > Lithobiidae > Lithobius > Lithobius niger. The sequence goes on along the minus strand of JAHWFP010258897.1, from coordinate 63,430 downwards.
TTTAAAAGCTCCTTTCTTCATTAGTAACATGGTTTCTGTTTAATCAGTAACAAGCAATTTAAAACCATGTCATCCTCTTATTCTGAGAACCGCTCCGAAACCAGAATTCATGTGTTTACGTTGTGGTCCAAGTGATGATATATGTTGCAAATGAGATCAATTCATTACTGCTGGAAATTATGATATGATACCAAGGCTTTGCGACTTTGCATACTAATTAACTGAGTTATTTAAAGATAAATTATATTTGCGGCATAAGCAGCAGTTATTTTGAGTCTAACCAAATTGCGTTTGTGAAATTAGATGGAGATGATGCTTTGCCAACAAGACGAAAATACCTTAAAATGATACTGTTGTTAGCTTGTGAAAGGCCTAATAAGAATCAAAAATAGAATCGGTTTAGCTGGAAGAACGATCCCCTAATGAAGAAAGAGGGTGGAAAGTATTTTAAAAATATTGGTGGACCCTGGAATTACCTCGAACACATGTCAAAATGTGATAAAATTATCGATGCACACATGGCATCTTCGTCAGTAACTAAAGAAAATGACATTAGAATCACAGAAATAAAAAAAAATACACACATACAAATTTTGGAAAACTCCTACCAAGGCCAGCCTCAGAACACAATGAAGAGGAGCATGTATAAATTTTAATTTTTACATTTTTTTTACAAACCAGTCCAGTCCTCCATCATGGGGTAATTGTTAATTCATTTTTAAAATTAATTTCTTTTGAGTCTTAAGTCATCCGCAGCAATTTAATGCTCATGTGGCTGAACCGACTCAATTTTGAACATTACCAAATTTTATTTTAGAAGAAATATCTGGTAAAGGGAGGAGCCAATCCGGGGATTCGATCCGAGAAACCATCATCATAGGGGCCGAAAGATTGTCCAGAATTTGCCAGAGCAGTTCCCATAGCCGCTGAAGGAGCGTGGTAGCCTCTCATGCTACCCTGACCGGCAGTCGTGGCGAGGATTTTGCCAAGGTCCCCTTTCCAGGGGTTAGACCAGATCCACAAACCTCTAGCAACCAGGCTGAGCTCTCTCACCGCTCAGCCACGATGACAAAATAATTAAATTAAGATCATGAGTTTTATTTAGGACAATCATTCAGGCATTGAGCTTTAACCTCATTGTTGTGTTTTTTTTTCTCCAATTTTTCTTGAAACACAACTGATGTGGATCGGAATTCTTTATCCGCAAAGAGTATCTCACCAGTGCCTTTGGCTTGTTGCCTGCCTCCACAGCGTCAAATTGTTCATCTTTCGTATTCGCACATATAAGTGCGTCAAGATATGTGTGTGCATGGGCACAGGGCTAGACCAGAACGCAGTTTCGGTATCAGCTTGTATTTTTATTGCTGATTAAACGGATACCGACAGTATCAGCCGAGTCTGATGACTGACAGTCAGTTTAAGTAATTTCGTTTGGCTTGTTAATTCAGTCATAGATGGACCCCGTCATTTTTCGAAAGTTTCGTTAAATATGCTTTTATACTGACACTGTCAAATAATATCATTTCAAACGCATGAAAGGTGATAAGTTAGACTCTTAACTAGTTCACGCCACCAAGCCGAAAGACATGAAATCAAAAGACAAGTTTCAGTACTACCTAGTGTCGTTTTTTTCAATAACCTTTCTAGAAAAGCCTTGCCTCTTGGTTCCTTGGCTTCTTGGCAGGTGCTGACTGTGTGGAGGTCCTAACCAAGAACTTGTAATTATTGTTAGATCCTTTAAATTCTTATACGGGGGTTCTGCAAGATCTTGGTTCTGCAAGATCCTGTAGTATCTTGTACCAAAATCCCGGAAAAATCTTGCGCAAAGATAAGATCCTGTAGAATCCTTCAGGATACTGCAACATCCGCACCATGATCCTTCAGGATCTTACGTAAGATCAGGTGCATGATCCTGTAGGATCTAGGTACAGATCCAATCTTGTAGCATGATCTTACAGGACCTTACAGGTTCTTGCAAGGTTTATTCTTCCTGTAAGAATTAAACGATCTTACAATTTGTTGGATAGGCGCCCACATGCACTCGATGCGGAGTGCTACTTACTTAATTTGTTGACTGCAGGAAATGATCTGCAGACAGTCTTCATAGGCAGATGGAAAGCACATTTTTTTCGGGGGCGGGGGCGGGGGGGCCCGGCAGTTACATTATTTTTGGACCTTGAGTGGTGGGGAGTTAAGAATTTCTCTGGGTTTTGAACGGGGTCATAGAAAATTTGGTGATCGCATTTGCATTTCCTCCGGCTGCCTTCCCCCTGTCATAAATAATGTCTGCCTAAACTTCTAACCTAGCCCACATGAAAGCGTGATGTACGTAAAGACGTAGAAAACGAATCAATTGAAGATTTCACGCTCGAAATGTACTTTTCTTTAAAAACCCAATAAAACGTGCTTTTGACTGGTGTTAGTGGGTGCATTCACCCCTTCCAGTATTTCAAGTTACCAACGCTTTGTGGTAATACAATCTCATCTTATCTTATCTAAGTCTGAACATTTCTGAACGGTTCTAAACAATCGAAAAGATTTCTTTTTCCCTTTTTGCGAAAGTGAAACAACTCTGGAATTTGTATTCATTGCCCTACTGTTTTTGTTAAAGGGAGTGAAAAAGCGTAACAAGCGGTCCAGAATAAAAGAAATTTTACTTTTTCATGCTCTCTGTATTTAAAAGTATGGCCTAGACTATGAAAGCGTCGAAATGGGGTGTAATAAAACTCATCCACAAAAATTAAATGTGGACATTAGTCGCGGCCTTTAAAGAAATTCGTGAGCCGTAATCTCATTAGTCGCCATTTTCATTAAAAAAAAAAAGCGCCCACTTCCAAAAAAACGACCTGTGTTTATGGATATTTATATGCTTAATCTAGATAAGACTGCTTAGCAGGATTTTGAACTCCAAATTCCCTGGCACGCGCGCAAATCCAACACAGGGCGACTTTATTCCGAGGCATTCTAGCGCACATTATCTCCATCTCAAAGGCGATTTCGGACAGACATCTTGATGTTGGCTTGATCCAAAGTACTTTTTAAATCGTTATTTCAAAGAGAAAACTCCCTCCTTTTGGCTCCAGATCTGACGTTTTAAGTTAGTTACACTAAATTGAGATCAGTTCTAATTCACGCACTGCTCTCTCTCTAATTGGATTTGAGCGATCAATGGAAAGTCTTTCTTTTAAAGAAAAGCAATCTTCTCTAATGACGTGTCTTTAGGGATTAAATTCGAATTACCGTGCCATGTTCTCAGCAAGAGAAGGGATTTTAAGATCGAAGTTATGAATCGAAGAAAAAATTATCTGCGTGTTGAGGGGTTTTATTATTCTTTTCTGGGCACGTTACTTATCTAATTAACGTATTGCCGTATTTTCGTAGCATCGGAGGAAAATGTTTACCTTTTTAAACGTGTCGACGAATTAAGCGCAGACTCAGCTTCGTCAGGCAACGAGGAGCGAAATCATCACATAAAGATTAAATGATGCAAACAGTGGAAGATACAAGATACACTTTCGTCTGCTCCGGTGGGACTCGAACCGAAGATTTGCCACTTGCTCTAACCACTCACTGCACTACCGGGGCGTATCATGGCTACAGGCGCCAGCCGAGCTTAGTAGGTGTTCAACCTTTCTCAGTGGAACCCAAAGGCTACAAACCCAAAGGCCACAAGGAGGGTCTTTCACATTCAGCCTCACTTCGAACTTGCATTTGCAGGTGAAAGGTCGGGGGTCTTGTTTCTGCTTACCTGCAATCTGGCCAGATTGCTAAACTTCGCCTTTATGTTTTCAATTTTACTTTCTTTATGCTGTGAAAAGTGCAGTACCTGTCAATTTTTGCATTATTGTCTCAATGATGCTGCATCATTGAGACAATAATGCAAAAATTGACAGGTAATGCATTTTTTTCAGCAAAAGAAACCATTTTTAGCCGGCCTGGCTGGGGGCCGGCAAAATGTTCTTTTTAAACTTTTTAAAATTATAGTGTTCCTTGACTTTGACATGTGAGTTCTCTTTTTTCACTTTTCAGAGTCAAATAGTGACTCCCCGCTCAGGCAGTCTGACAATTAAGTCCGAAAGGCAACGTAAATAGGTTTGCATTCGTACTTATTTGACTCTTATCGAGCCCATTTGGCTTTTTGTCTTGTTTATCACTTTTTAGAGCATTTGACAACGGGATGAATTGAATCCCGAAACGTTGTGCCACCAATGTGTGTTTTTTGTGCAATTTCAGTAGGCTTTAGTTCTCTTTAAATACACAGGGAGGGAAAGCAACTTGCTTCTTCGCGTCGACACTAGAAATAAAGCGAGCACTAAATAAAGAATAATAACAAGGTAAAGAGTAAAGCAAACAGTCTGCATTAAAGACTGGCCTTGTGAGGAAACAAGATACACTCATCTGAGAAAGAAAGAAAAGACAACTGCCCCGACTGGGACTCGAACCTAGGACTTCCCGTTTAGTGTTGGGGTCAAGAATTGGACTTCCTCCGTGTGTACGTTTGTGTTTACGAAAGGTTGCACAGTTTCTAAGCTCGGCTGGGGCCTGTAGCTAGGGACAGTCCCAGCAGTGCAGTGGATAGCGAGCCCGGCTAGTAAGCAGGAAGTCCTGGATTCGAGTCCCAGTCCGGACAGTTGTCTTTTCTTTCTTTCTCAGATGAGTGTTATCTTTACTGCAGACTGTTTGCTTGGTTTGATTTCTTTCGTTGTTTGATTTTCGGTTACTCAGCTCCAAAGTTTTTCATTAGTTAGCACCAATCAAAATTCCAAACGTGTAAACCTCACCTCGAAAAAGGGTGCTTCACGTTAATAACACATCTTGAGTATAAAATAAATAAGTAAATAAATAAATATTTACACGACCGAACGCAACGAACTATAATTTGAACTCCAATTCCAGGGAACAAGAATTGTGACATGCCAGTCTCCATACACACGTATTCATGTACATCGCTAGTCAAACAAAGAAGACGGTTGGATACTTCACACAAATAAAATACGCACACAAAATACAAAATACACACTCACATGAAACACAACGAAAATCTAAAACACGTACAAACAGACGTCTTACATAACCAATGAATAAAACCATTCGTTGTTCCCTGGAATTGGAGTTCAAATTATAGTTCGTTGCGTTCGAGTGAACTCTAATCTGTTTTTATTCGTGTACCTTCACAGCCGTGAGTATGGGGATACGAGCTCTAATGCTTTTTTTCTAAACGGCGAAGCCGCTTTTTGTCCAGTTAATTACATTATAACGCAAATTTTTCACAGCAAAACGACGAGTGCCGCATACAAGGTACCACGAGAACCCGAACAATGAAAAACGAGTGAGCATGTTAATTCGTTTGAAACTTGAAATTGGCACGTTTCTTTCATATTTTTTATTATAATACTAAACAGGATTGCTAGCCCCATACGGTTTTGATCTAATAATTACTTATACAAACGTTTCTTGAACGACTTCAGCCCAGTAATAAATTTAATTTCGGTAGGCAATGAATTAAAAAGTTTACTACCCAGAAAGTTACTGCATTTGTACAACTTTAGGTTGCACTATACGAGTGTGAGTACACGTTTGTCGTTTTTCTCACCTTCTCCCAACGATAAGTGCACCTATCACGATATTTTTGAGGTGGGGCACGAGGTCACGTGGTCATCGGTCGAGCGGTTATCGCTTCCCCCCCCCCCTCCCTTTTAGTCCCTTGTGGTCTTTGCTAACGGAGTTGCCGAATCGTTATCAAGAAGACTTTATTTTGCCTTAAAACGAAAAAGAACAGGGAGGGTGAACCAATTAATTAATTTTTTTTCTTTTTCATTCATTTTGGTTAAAAGTACGATGTTTTGGTGTTGGTGGCACAGCTCACAACTTTTAGTGGCAAACGTACTTGTATTTTAAGTCCACGAACGGGCCATTTTTACGCTATTTTCATTGCATTGTCGCCCTGCTGCGTTAGGGCGCGTTTATGCAACGAGACCTTCTCGCTCGCTGAACGCTATATTTGCTAGACAACTGTTATTTATTTACGATTAATTTCCCGTTTCTTTTAAATGAAGCCGTTATAGGCAACAAATTAAATGTATTATAAATTTAATAACAACACGGATAAAGAATAAAGTGCAACAGTCATTTTAAACATTGGTACAACATTGTTGCCATTTCACGCTATTTCCAAAATTTGCTATTCTCACTAAAAAAAAACAGCTTCTATACTTTATTCCACATTATGCTTGCAGGAAACTGACTGTATGACACCACGTATCTTTCCGCTACAAGTGCAAAAGACACGTAAATATAGTAATCGTAGACTAAAACAGTAACTGTGTAGAGTTTGCAGGTGTAATAGCCACAAGTTTTTGCACTCGTAGTACAAAGAAACGTGGCATCATACGGTCCGTTTTCTGTAAACATAATGTGGAACAAACTATAGCAGTGATCAAACGACGGCAGAATAAATAGCTTATACTCACAGCGAGAATTCAAAATCTAACATGGCGTCCATATCGGGGTAGTCGAATCGAAGACAAATCATCGAATACCGTCATTCAGAAAAATATCCGTCGTCTTGTACAGCAGTAAAAATTGTTTTCTAGTTGTCATAAATCGACGCTGTCATGTTGCACGCTTCGTACGTCGTGTCGCGAGGCACGAGGAGGAGATTTCTTTTGGTCTTTCTTTTGGTTTGTCCGCAGTTCTGTATTAGCTGCTTTGTCCGTTATTTGCAATATAGGACGGCAAGTCAAATGTGCAACGGACATTTTAACTTTAACATGGGAGAGTAACGTGAAATCATTATATAAATCAATTGGTAACAAGAATAATGCTTCCTCTTTACGTGCGGGTGAATTGTTGGCTCACCAACATTGTTAGCATTTGCTTAAACTTCAGGCGGTACGATGCCATGCATACGGCGTTTGCTGATTGGCATTGTTGCATAAAAACAATGTTTAAAACAATGTAAAACAATCAATCTGGTCGTTTAGAGCTCCGAAGCCCCTAAATCACTTGACCAATTAGAAAAGTCCTTATGGAGAGGGTACATCTACAGAGCAATACCTGTAAAATGAGCCAAGAACCAGCTTTATAGGACAAATAGTTTGATCTGTAGACAGCGTAGCAGAAACGTGTCGTGCCAACAACAACAAGAAGCCAAAAATGAAAATCAAGATTCCAGCTCAAGTCCAGATCTATGCTATGACAAATCGCAAATTAATAAAAGTTAGTACACGTGTTGGCCAAGTCCCATAAAGCTCATATATCAAATTTCAGTGGAAAATGTAGGAAGACGGCGGAGAAATTAAGCATCGAAATTTCCGCTTTAACATGGGAGACCGACGTCAAACCTTACAGTAAAGGCTACCGCCTTTACTAATACAGCGTTACCGTTCTTCTATATAAAAACAAACAGTCACGCTACTACTCAACACTGTATTCTTAAGAATATTAACACTCGTTATAAGAACATATTTTTCGTTATTTAAAAAATATGTTTATGTGGCTTGACACATTTTTGCAGAATGGTGTCCAATTTTTCTTTATCCCCCCATCGTGGAGAACCGGTTTTTCTACATTCACTCTACCCTACCTATGCAATGTTGCAAATGCTATTTTTCACAGGTTGCTCGAATGTAGTGAGAAGGTATGTCTTTCTAACAGTTAACCGGACTTATAGTGTCCGCAGCCTACCTTGAGTTCGCCCCAGCTTGGACACAAATAATCGATTGTATGTTTTTGGTAGCAGAGTGCCTTGTTGATATCCAAAATAGCCACAAAAACAATGGCGGCCGTCGATTAAAGCCGCTTCCTCCAGGAAGACACAGCCGCTCGTAAAATACCAGGAGAACTCAAGATACGCCACGCACACAATACACAATAGTTAATTAGGCCTACACAATAATGATCTAGATAATATTCCAGACTTTAAAAAAAATTATGCATAATTTCGAAGTAATTTTTTTTGCGGTAACCACGAAACGCAAAAAGCATTGCAATATTGCTCATCTCTGCTAAATAATGATAAATAGTTTCGAGTAACTCGGTTTTCCCCAGCCAACCTAATCAGCCAATTTGCAGCGTTATTTAGGATCAGATTCCGCATTGAAATCCAATTCAAAGCCCGTTCATTTCCATGTGGATTAATTATTGTCAGTCAGGTGAATCGTTGCTCTGGCTTTCGACCGAATTACAGTTTTGTACCTCATTATTATTTTTACTCATACTCCAGAAACTCTTCTTCATTGGAGAACTTTAAAAAAGGAGAACACCATCCCGACGGTAAAGAAGACTGTAAACTGCAAAACAAACCACAAATTACGGATGAGATGGAAAAATTAGCAAACAAATATCAACACGGAGTATCACCTATGGTCACTAATAGAGAGCTATAGTGATGACAGATAGTAACAAGTTGCGAGCAAGAAAATTGGGAAAAAGTGAAGCGATTGCTGGTACGTGCGGCGGCTCCCCCATTACCAACACCACAGTTAAGGGACTTTGCATATTAATGTGTCGTGGGACCAGTCTAGGAGTTACGCAAAGTTCAAATTAACCTAAACTGAGGGAGCAAAGCTAGTAGTCGTGGTTCAGTTTTGGTGACGTTTTAATTTCAAATATGAGCGATAGAAGCTCAGAATCGCCTGACGTTCAAGGGCGACACTAACCTTGGCTTAGGGCCCTAAATGGCATGCCAACTTCATTAGGCTTACTTCGGACAAGCCAGAATAATTGGTTTCGGGTTATTTCTTGTTTTGACAGCTGAACTAAGTAGCTACGGAGTTGCAGTGCTTCACTGACATCAGGGCTGATCTTGTTTGAGTTTAAGTTTGGGAATTTGGATAAAAAGGGAAATAATTCAAATTAAACGGGCCGAAATTACCTTTGGGCGTGGGTCGGTGAGAGGATCGTGGCGGTGACTTCTATTTCGATTCGTAACTCAATGTTGGGAGCACCGGGTAGCAGACCAATGGCCTCTTAGTACTAAAATAAAAACAAGCGGCTACAGCGACTGCCTAGTCGCACCGGTCTTCTGTACAGTTCCTCCACTTCCAGTGTTGAGAAGCATACCTCTATCATGCACTACAACTGCTGTTATTATTTAATTTAAAAGGGTTTAAAGGGTTTAACGAGCGTTAACCAGTCCTGGTCATCTGCCTGAAGCCCTAAGGCCCTATGTCTGCAACAGCCAGATTCCCAGATGGTCACCCACCCAAGTATCAATCCAGCCCAATGCTGCTTAACTTTTTATTTAATTTAAAGGGTTAAAGGGTTTTAACGAGCGTTAACCACTCCTGGTCATCTGCCCGAAGCCCTAAGGCCCTATGTCTGCAACAGCCAGATTCCCAGGCGGTCACCCACCCAAGTAGTATTTAATTTAGTTGTCTATTAAACAATGGACGTTGTAAAGAATGGACGCGTCGAAGCAGTCTATTAAACAATGGACGTTGTAAACAATGGACGTTGTAAACAATGGTCGTCAATATCTGGTACTGTTGCGAAGTTGAAAAAAGCGACGGACTGACGGACAAAGTCGTTGCAATAGTCTTCTCGCCGGTTACGGCGTACAGAATACTAAAAATAAGAAATCATCAGAAGGCCAAGAGAGCGGGAGCCTTTACAATTGATGTCATACATTCATTCCAGGCAATTTGTATGCTTTATATTGTTACAATAATTGGTCACATAGCATTATCTCAACTAACAATGAATTTCAACAATAAATCTCAACTAACAATAATTTTGAACTTTGATGGGTCGTTACAATATGACGCCATGTGGACCTTGGGCTTGGTCGATTTCACAAATGACGTCATCAGAGCTACTTCGCTGCGGTGGCATACTTTCAACTTTGGAGATTCGGAATCAAACTCACAACAAAAGAAGATGCAGCAGCAGTTCTGAACGTCCAGGGAAGACCAGTGATGCGCAAGAATAGGCAACTGGCATTGGATTTTCCGCAAAAGTAAAAGTGGACACCAGTTTGAAAACTGGCCGCATTGGGTCACAATTCAGCACGAATGGTGGAACAAAGGGCTGAAATGTGTTGGAGACCCCTCCTTCATGCCTCTCGCTACGGACCGTGCGTTTCTTTTGCTTGCAGCAGTGCAGCAGCTGCTGCAGAAGTTGGCTAAATGCCTGCGTCACGCAAACGTCACTAACGCTAGATGACCAAAAGAAACAGCCCCTGGCGGATTAGTACACCTATCCAACAGAAGCCAAAAAAAAAAAAAAAAACTGCTTCCATCTCTGTGTGATTGCCGTAATCGTTCAACTCGCTTAAAAACTGTTCTCGTGGAAGTTTTATTGGCAATTAAAATTAATCAATAGCATTTATGGCTGTGTATTTATTACTTTACCTATTCGCAGCTTTGTGGTTTCAGTTAAATCTAGCATAACTATAAAAACACGGCCGTATTTGCTGTAGATGATCATATTTTTTTTATCGATGGGAAGCAGCCACCTTGTTTCCGCAGCAGAGCTACCTCCTTTTTTGTTGCTGCATGGCTGCACTTAGAACTGCACGTAACGAGAAACAAGACGCGTCCTCTACAGAGATGGAAATGGATCACTTTTTCCGACCCATGACTTTACCTGACCCACTCAAGCCCTGACCCACGACGACCCACCCAATAAAAAATAAAATGTGACCCACTGTCTTTGACCCATCCCACGCTCTGAAGAATAAATATAATAAGTTGAAAATAGGTTGGTGATAAATACAGGTATATAAAGGGTGCTCTTCCTCCCCCCCCCCCTACACACACACACACACACACTCCAGCCTTCATTAAATTAAGATTGCCCATTCTTCCACGGAACATTTGTATTATCAGGCCTACGTTAAAAAAAAGTTGGCAATAACTTACCAACACAACAACCTTTGTTATGCTTTACTTGACCTTTTTCCCCAGATTGTTTTTATTACTTAGTTTTATTAAGAATAACATTAATGCAAAAGAAGTATCTCCGCCCCCCCCCCCCCCAATGCCTTTATTTTGGGTTTTTAGCCTTCTAGGGAAAACTATTTTTGAAAGAGTAAGAAACATTTTTAAAGAGTACTAGTAAGAATACTGATTACCGTAAGATTACCGTGGGTCGGTGGGTGAACGGTCTTGACCCGTGTCCAATTGACCCACTGACTCATCGACCCGTTGGTCAGTTCCATCTCTGGTCCGCTACATGCATCGTTGCAAATTGCAGCTAAATTGTAGGAAAAAGAAACAGCCATTTAGCAAACTGCTTTAGCACTGTGACGAAAAGAAACGCATGGTCAATTGAGATGAACACGAAAGTGTACAGCTGTGTATCCTTTAATGCCACACTGGGCTCTAGCGGTGGAATTGAGGAAAGCTATTCTTCAATCGTTGAACTCTTATAAAAGAAGTTTTGAAGATCTGCCTCCGATAGCAGCGTCCATATCTTATTCGACAACTCTTCGATGATGTTTGTTTCCTCGTTTTTTCTCCCATTTCTTGGCCGGAAGTTTGAAGTCGTCACTGTAACAAGTTTGGCTTTGGTTTTACATTCCTTCCGCCTCTCCATGTTTGTTCAAACAGTTGAAATCTAAGGGAGTTATAGGCCACTAGCTGTCCTCGGTGCACTCAGGTGAAATGGTTTATGATGACTTGGGCTTCCTGGCGCACTCTTCGCAGCCCACTCCAAGTCGCACACACTAGTCGATAAATAAGGGGATGATAGGCTAGGGTCCCGGGGTGACCAACAGGGTTCAAATTCGGGCATGTGAAGGCGAATGGGAATAGTCTTCTATGGACAACCTTCCTGGTTTTGTCTGGCTTGGCTGGCACGCCTCACTGCTTTTAAATTTGTCAATCCGGTAATCCGGGAAGACTTACTTGTTGTTGTAGCTTTGGGTAAAGCAAATCAAATTGAGAATTTGTTTGATTTTGCCGTTACGCAAAAGTTTCCAAAAAAATACTTATTTTCGAAGCTAACCTACTCTCTGAAAGACACTGTATTCTAACATTACACTTCACTCTGTACCATCACAGCTAACCAACACAACGAGATGTGTACTATGCAGTTTTTTGTGTAGCGGCAGTTACACATGCTTTGTGCTTTGAAGAATGTTATGTCGATACACAAACTGTGTACTTCTTGCACACAACTCACATGTTGGAAGTGCTGATACTATCCGAACAAATCGTCTTCAGAGAGTAACTATTTAATTCGGTGTGTAACAGGGTGATTCATAAAGTGCTGAAAACTGGCTATAAAACTGTGGGCCTTAGCCTTGGAGAAGCTGTGTCCTGACAGGAATACACATCTCTGTGCACCACCACAACCAAACATGAGTTCCGTACTAGCAACTCGTTTGTTGGCTGTGCCGGTACACAAATATGTGTAAACTAACAAAACACAGCGTCAGACAGAGGCCTGTCGAATGTTGGTCTAAACAATTCAGGTCTATAAAGGACCTAATACCATTATGTCACACGATTACTTCAAGTTATGTACCTTAGTTTAGTGTACCAGTGAAGCGAATAGGGGCGAGGAGAGAGGGGGGGGGAGGGGGAATAGAGTACAGTTTCCGCCTCCCCTCCCATGAAGTAATATTCTGTAGGCCTACATCTTATAGGCCTATTTTATTGGATTACATTTTATAGGCCTACATCTTATCGGCATATTTTTCAGTACTTTATGAATTCCCCTGTATATATGTTACTAAATGAAACTAAATGGCAGTGTACGTATTGAAACTTTCATTTCATTGCTATCAAAGACTGAGTCTTGCCTGTATTCCGGGAGACATATTTCATTTCGTTGTCCTGTCTGTCACTGGACAACGATGTCAGATTGGACAGTTGTCTTTCGAGCTATGTTGTTCGAAATTAAATCGTAGAGGGATGCCCACAGATGGGTTCCTACAGGGAGATAATGTCACATTTTGCCAACCACAATACAAGTAAAAAAATAGCGTAACAACCCCCAAAAAATGTAGAAAAACTCAATGTCATCATGAAACGATATTGCTGATATGTCCTACCTCTTTTGCCCACCCTCTAAAAAACCAGAAGAAATCCTTCTCTTTCTTTTGTCACCCCTTTCAAGTCCATGAAGAATTCCGTGGGACAACATTCAGTTTTTTTTTTATCAGTTAGTCACTGAGTATCGGTAATAGCGTAAATATAGAATAATGATAATAAAAACTACCTATCCACAGCTTGAAAATAAATAAATGACGCTTTCCTCGCCACGGCTACCCCGCTAACACTTACAGGCTAGATGGGGTCAGGTTGGTCAATGGGTTGCACGACCATCTCATAAGCCTAAGGTGTCCGGTTTAATGCTGTCCTCGGCCCATCACTATGTACTCGACAAGAGAATGTCCCAGACATGCACTCGTGGCATGTAAAAGACCCTAGATATTTCCTAGCAAAATTGTCCCTCTCCGCCCCGAGATAAACTTAGCTGTCGAAAAGGACGTTAACTGGACAATTTCCTTTTTTTTTCAACGCACCCATAAGCATCTATTCATCAATTCACCAGGTGTAAACAAATATAAATAAATAAGTAACAATCAAACCAAATTATATTAGAAAAAAGTCAAGCTACTGGAAACACATAAACGTGAAAACGGAACTAGCACAGACAAAAAATTATATACCGTAAATAAAATAAAAAATATGAATTAAAAAATTAAAACAAACCCACATTTTCAATGTGCAACGAAACACAACAGAAGCGAGGAATACATATAAATAATTAATAATAACATACGAGAACTGCATTGCCCACAAAACATCGCTTCAGTAACACTCTTGAAGGAAAAACAGCACCTTTGCGACATTAATTTAAAAAAAAAAGAAGCTTTTAAAGTGCAATGCACACATAAAAGTTCATACGACATTCCGGAGAAAACAGCCCCCGTCATCAGGTTTTCAATTAGAGAATTAAATTGAAGAATTTAAAGAATTAAAGAATTGCCATGTATTTTAATTTCATGGCAATGTACTACCGAATCAACCCATAAACACGTGACCCTCTAAAGCACAAATTTGTAGATGTTTTCTCAAATTTGTTCAAACGTCGTATGAACTTTGATGTGTGCATTTTAAAGGCTTCTTTTTTAATTAATCAGTAATACTCCACATGACCGCTCAGCTGAATCTTTTTTTTATACTGGTACAGTTCGATATTTTTTAAGGTTTTTTTTCTGTTGAGATGAAGATATACTAGAAAATTTAGTATCAAACGAAGAAACATACTGAAGCCAATATTATGAACAACTAACAATGACAAGTGAGCAGCAATTAGCCGAAACAAATCACAGCTTAGCTGATTTCACTTAAACGTGTCAAGGAAACTTAAAATAGCATTCTGCTTTTCCTTGTGGTAAAAGAAGATGCGTCCTTATGAACAAAACCCCACAACTTATAAGAAGCACACAAGAATTTAACTTTCATTCCGAAGTTTTGGTCACCTACAAGAAAAACCGGACCTATATAATGTAAAAATGGGATGAAGAAAAGCTTAAGTGAAGTATCCTTACAATAAAAGCACATAAAACATAAAAACGAACAGACTTGATGCAACATATACTTGATAGCCGCCGTTTTGGCATGAGGCCATTAAAATTTCATAACGTTTTTATAGGTAAGTTCTTAAAAAGATTGACCTAAGTTTGCATATTAGGAAATTTCGTGGTGGTATTCATCACTCTTTCCATCAATAATATCATCAAAACTTCCTTAATATGTTAGTTTGGGTCACGGCATCGCTCTTCGTTTTTGTCGTTTTAGTGCAGCATGTTTCATGCAAGCTTCAATTCGTCCCATTTTTACGTTATATTTACACCCGGTCTATCTTACAGGTGACCAGTAACCACAAAATTCGGGTTGAAAGTTAAATTGTTGTGGGCTTTTTATGACTTGTAGGCTTATATTCGTCAGGGAACATCTTCTTTTAAAACTTTGCCTGGCCTACAAATTAATCCTTCTACCGTTTTGCTTTGGTTTTTCTTGTATTTTTAGGTGGTCCACAATAAAATAAGCACGAAAGTAACGGTTTTGTTCTTGCACACAACCGTGACTGTACGACAGGGCCTTAGGAAGGGTAAGGCGAGAAAAGCGCCCGCCTAGAGCGCCACACCGAATTCCTGCCAACTGTGGAAGTGGATGGTAAAGCAAATTGTATCAAAGTTCGCAACACTCTGTAAGAAGGACGTGCTTGCTTGGACTTGGCTCAGTGCTCTCTGCACATTGACGGCGTCAGGACTGAATTTTTTTTTGGGGGGGGGGGGGCGACAGAGGGCACATCTGGAAACAGAGTGGGCCAAGGATTTTTTTTCAAGGCAGCCGCATTAGGCAGTTTTATTCCGTTTAATCCAACCGCTACAATGTAGTACAATTTATTTGTAAAATACGCCCCGTAAACACACAAAATAAATTAGGCTACACATATAATGCCAAGTTGCTAAAAATAAAATATAAATAAAATACGATAAAAAAATAAAAGATATGTTTATTCATTTGATTTCAAGTTTAGCTTGCAAGATTTGTTTATTATTTTATTTTTTGGTGGTGACCCAAGCGTTGGGGTTGGGGGGGGGGAGCGTGAAATGTTTGGGGGGTCATGGCTTACCCTGGCCCACCCCTGGCGCCACCACTGTCGCTGCACAATTTCCGGTGGTTTGTTATTTACATCTTGCTTCATAAGGGGATGCTTGCACCCGAAAAATGCGAACATTGGAGAAAAAACAGTTTTTTTCTTATTTTGGTCGAATTAGTTATTTTGAAGTGAAGTTCGTTTTCAGTTTGTTACGGCGAAATACGTTACTCTCATATCTTTATCACCTTATTTGAGTTTCTTGATCAGCTGACAATCAAAATTATCATGAAATCGCGTTAGTTCAATAGAAACACTTATTTTTTAAAATTCGTTAATGTTCATTGTCTTCAACCGCCATTGTCTTCATTATGTTCAAACTTTCAGTTGGCCCGCCTTGCGCCCCAAGGGTGCAAGCTACGACCCTGCTTAATGGAGTAATAATTCCCAGCTTCGTTTGCTCTAGTTTACGGTTCGATTTTTACCTTCTCCACCCCTTCATTTCCCCTACTGAATCCAGTACCCATTCGGCACAAAACATTGCGTCCACGAAAATCATGACAACAGCTGAAACGCAAATTCTTCCCCGAACGCTTTGCACTGCATTACATTGCATTCACGCGGTTAACCGGGAAAGGATCCCGGCAGAGTTCAACAAAAGACTTGAAAACGACAACCCATCATGTTTGGAAACCCCCACCTTCTCCGTCGTGCAAAGATTTTTGAAGGCTCTTGCCGAGCTTTTCAGCCAAGGATGACGATGTCGTCAAACTACAAGCCAGAGTGGAAGAGCGCATTTGCGGGCACATTGGTCCAAAGCCCCGCGTCACGTGCTCCCTGAGGTCATAAAAGCCAATTTTTAGCATCTCCTTGAAGCCAAAAGGGGAAGAGTGACTTAACGTGGACTCATTTCGGAGAGATAACGCCGCCATTACGACGGCATTTTAATAAATACATCACAATAGCTGTGTATAGACTGGGTTTGGTGAACGGAAGAAATGCCTTTCTGGGCTTCGTTTAAAAGCTGCGTTCATTGTGATTTTATCGCTATTTTATTGTTGCTTTATTGTCGGTTGAAGGTTATCCCCTACCCCCCATCCCTCCCCCTCCGGGTCCCCTTCCACTCCCCCACTTTTCCTTCATATCCTTCGTTTCTCGGGGTTCACATAAACACTGTTGTAAATCAAAAGTACAAAGAAGTTGATGCACATGAATACAGTAATCCGCTTGTAAAAGCAGTGAATATTTAACGAGGTTTTGAGCTTCCGGTGAGCACAGGAACGTGGTGGACACTGGAATGGAAATCAGTGAACCGAAATCGGTAATTCGGTCTGGTCAACGTGGCTGAGCGAGGACAGAGCGGTGGTATTGGCCTCAATAGATTGATGTGGCCAAAAGTGACCCTGGCAAAGTCCCTGCTAATCAGTACTGGCCAGGGTAGGGAACAGACTAACCTTGGACTAACTACTCTTTTCGAGATGGACGAGTTATGTACGGCTCCCCATAAGCTTGATTGTGTTCCGACCGATCGCAGCGCCAGTTCGAAATTCGTGCGGGGAACAAAACGAGAGGCGAAACTTGAAACCAAACATGGAGGTAACAATACCTTCCGAAATTGACGAAATACTAGTGCGTCAGCAACATCCGAAGTTGAAGAACTTATTCTGTGGTCGATTCAAACCTAATTCCGTGCATTCGAGAAATGTGAACCATGGTAGAAGATTCAGCTTAACCGCCCACCCGACACACTTCACGGAACACAAAACCGTTTGTTATACTTAGGTCCACCCATCTCTACGATCGTTTTAAAATTGAATGATGTTTTAAAAAGAAAGAAATCTTGATATATCTTAAAATTATTTTAATGTCCTATTCTGACTTTAGATATTTTTTTTAAGCGATTAGTATAGTATTCTTATTATCAATTGGTTTTAGTAATGCTAAATCGATTTTAACCCGTAACGAACATTGGTGACGCTGCCAGTCTTCTCTGGCGTACGAGCTTTGTGTGGCAGCTTTGGTATGTAATTTGCCCATCGCAAGGGAGTAGCTTGTCCACTAGCTCACTCAGCGGCACAATGGGATATATTCTTGACATTATGAATGCTACTAAATAAGCATTACCACGTTAATTAACACGAGTTTTAAAGTTTAGTTACCTTTTAAAGCAATGATTGGCGGAGCGGAGCGAGTGAAGCGAGTGCAGTGTAGCCTACAACAGACACCAAATAGGAAAAAGTTGGTTGGTTGGTTGGTTGGTTGCACTTTTGTAGTCTGTGTGGAGCCCAAATGAAACGTCGGATTGGAATGAAATTTGGTACGTAGCTTGAACACCAAAAACTATAGGCTAAGCTAGAATTTGCAGTAAATTGACCAATTACTATCGAAGAAATTACAGTTCTTGGAATTTATTCTAACACTCACCAATGTAAATTTGGAATTCTAAATAGTACAATCGTTACTCAACAAAATCGTGCATATCGAGCTAAATGCATGATATTTGGTACATATGTCATTCTCAGTAGTATAAATCGAACAAGCCATGGAACTGCCACGAAATACCCTCCAAAGGGCCCCCAGCAACCCCCCCTCCCCCCGCAACAAAAGGCCTCCAGAGGACGCCCTCCTCCAAGAGGCTTGACCAAATTCTTGCAAGAGGCTTGACCAACAAAAATAAAATTTGGTATTCAAGTCATACTTCGGAACAAACAGCAACTGACTTACTGAACACTCGATAAGTGACAAATTTAGAATACCTTCAACATTTCTTGTTAGGGTCTTTAGGTATAATTCAGAGTCACTTGCTAGAAAATAAAACTAAAAGTTTCCATCCCTTAGGCTAACATTTATGATTTTGTTTTCGAGCTGACCAATGGTGACTGAATTATGCCAATTTGTGTATGCTGCCAACACCATTACCTACCCATGCGTGGTGTATCTAAAGACCAAGACGGAACTGTTTGGCAGGAAAGCCACTTGGTTAGCACCCCAGAATGATTCTTGTAATTTCCGTAATCATAATCGTAGTACCGAATTTCGTTCGGTATTTTCCAATGACTGTGCCTTGCCAATGCCTACGAGTGTCTAGTTTACACTGGAGTTTAACGAAGCATGGTTGAACATTTAGCATCATGATGACCTTGAAAATCTGCGTCAAGGTCTTCTGATCGACACCTGGTTAGTTGCCTCCCCCCCCCCCCCCCCGTTTGCGTACATACCACCAGGGCTGACCAGAGGGGGAGGGAGCAAGTGTGGCTTCTGTCCCTAGGCCCGTGCTTCAAAGGCCCAGCTAGCCTAGCTCATGACTGCTTCAAGAGAGCCAGCTAGGACTAAAAAATGAAACTGCAAAAAGTTTTCAGTTGTGTGGGCCCCGTAACACCCCATGGTACTAAAAAAAAAAGAAAAAAAAAGAAGTCCAAAGATTGCCCTTGGAGGGGGGCCCACAGAAAACTTGGGTGCCATAGACCCCATCAGACCTCAGGGCGGCCCTGCATACGACGCTAGGTTTCATTGCCCTAGCATTAACCATCTGTTATTACCAGGGCAGGCCCTTCCTTTCTGATCCACCCCGTGCAGTATAACACCATTGTCAGGTTTGTGCAGGTTGCAGTGCTTTCAATAGAGATGCAAAAGCGGTGCATAAAAAGTGGTGTGCAATACAAATGGGGTGCACAAATGTGTTGACTTTGTATCACTTGTTTAGCCCCGTAGGCTTAAAGCCCTCCCACACTTACGGTGACATTTTGTAAGCCTGACGGAAATGGGGTTGGCCAGCCTATCTTGGCGTGAAAGGCGGGAAGTGAACAAAGGTAAGCACGACGTGAGACCATGGCTGACGTCACCTGTGGATTACCGTAAACGATAAATTTCATTTTGTGTTGAGTTAATGAGTTTTGGGGTAACTGTTCACACAACGACTGGAGATTTTCTCAGGGAAGGGCAATGTTGAAAACGTGGCGAAAGAATTTAATGAGGTTTCGTGAAAAAGGTTATTATGGCCAATGGCGCATCCAAAGGAGATGGGGGAGGGTGGGATGGGTACAGTGGTCCACCCTACCCCAACATGGACCAAGGGTACACGGTCGTTTCTCAAGTCTTTTTATCTTAAGTCGCTTTACCTTACGTCGCCTTGAACTCAGGTCGCTTTAGGAGAGAGGTGGTAGCACGGATATTCAAGCGGGAGTGAGTTAAAACGGCAACGGGTACACGGAAGTTTCTGCTAAGTCGATGTAGCGTCGCGTTTATCTAATCCCCCATCAATCAAACCCCTCTCTATTCCCATGTCCCCATTCAACTAGGTGGGCTTTCAACTTCGTTTTAAAGAAGTGACAGGTTACGCCTTAGTTTCATGACGTTTAAGCGCACTCGTTTCAACCAATCAAAGTAAAGCAGTCCTTAGAGCGACGTAGAAATTGGATTTTAGGTGGGTACACGTAGGTCGTTAAAGCGCTTAACTTCTTACGTCGACGTAACGAGGAGGCTTGAAAGTGATTTTAGTTGGATGTTCTTAAAGCACTACATCGCCGTAAGCTACGTCGACATAAGATAAAGCGACTTAAGAATCTCCGTACACCTTCAGTCATAAATGTATAAAACTGGCCAAATGCAACCAACATCGATTTTTAAAATTTGTTTTGAGTTCGGAAGACCCTCCGTTTCTTTTGTTCTTTGCTGTTCGTAAGAACACAGGTTCATTCAGTGCTCACTCTCCATCTCTCCCCCTACTCCACTTTGCAAAATTATGAAAAATGTTTATTTTAGCTAAACTAACAAAGGTTGCTTTTAAGAAATTTCAGAAAGTATGCCTCTGGAAACTTTAAAAGCAATAACATTTTGAGTTTTCTTTATAATTCTTTTTGAATTCAGAAGGCCTCCCTTTTCACTTGTTCTTTGCTGTTCATTCTACAAGGATTCATTCCCCCCCCCCCCTTCCCCGTAATTTGAAGAAGTGTGAAAATTATTCATTGCGGCTAAATAAACAGATACTGCTTTTAAGAAACTTTCTGAAAAACGCTTCCGAATTCTTTTCAATGCCTTTTGAATTCAGGTGACCCTCATTTTCTGTTGTTTTTGCTGTTCTGAACAACAAATATTCATTCTATAAGGCCTCCCCCCCCCACCCCGCAGTTTGAAAAAGTGTGACAATTTTTCATTGTGGCTAAACAAACAAATGCTGTTTTTAAGAAACTTTTATGCTTCAAAATACGCTTCTGCATGGAAACCTTACAAGCATTAAAATTTCGGACAGTTGCAAGAGCTTACTAGCCATTTTCGCAATACGCAAACAAAATTCGTAGGTTGGTCACTGATTATGTATGGCCGTTTGAAAATACACAAGGAATTTAGAAGAAAAATGCAGCCAATGAACACAAAAGTCTGCACTCAAACGACATCCGGGGACTGCAATGATGTACGACTACCTAGACGAAAAAAAAATGTGTCGCATGTTATCAGATCACATAATGGCACGTGAATCTTCTTCGTCTATAGTTTTTTCCACATTATGTTTCCAGGAAAATGACAGTATGGCGCCACGTTTCCTTCCACTACGAGTGCAAAACATGTAAATATTCGACTCGTAGACTCTAAAGTAACTGCATAGACTCGACAAGTATGATATCCACATGTTTTTGCACTCATAGCGCAAGGAAACGTGACGTCATACAGTCAGTTTCCTTCAAACATAATGTGTAACAAACTATATATGCCGCACACTGGTTTTCACTTCAATTACCGGGTTCTGCGACGGCTATTTGTTTATACAGGGTGGGGCAGAAAGGAAGGGCCACCCTTGCCAAACAAAGATGGTTAATGTTAGGATAATGAAACTTTGCATGGCATGTAGGCGAACGGGGTGCCAACTAACCATGTGTCGATCACTGACCTTGATGCACATTTTCAAGGTTATCTTGATGCTAACTTTTTAACCATGCTTTGTAGAGGCCCAGTGTAAATTAGAAACTTGTAGAGATTGACAAGGCATGACCATTGCAAAAAACGGAACGAAATTCGGTACGCTAGTTTAGGAATTACGTAAATTGAAGCATCATTCTGTTGTGCTGACCGAGTGGCTTTCCTTCCGAACTGTGAGTGTGAAATAAAGTCCAGTGGTCCTCAAAGTACGTGAAACTTGCTTGGAAACAAACAGCAACTGACATACTGAAGACTCGACACAATCTGCTACATTACACGTATGTAGGCAGAATGGTGCTGCGTATTATGCAAGTTGGCATAATTTAGTCACCGTGGTCGTCTAGAAAATAAAACTAAAGTTGCCGTCTCTCAGGTTAACATTTCTGATTTTGTTTCAGAGCTGATTACGGTTACTGAATTGTGCCAATTTCCGTATGCTGCACACACCATTACCTACCAATACAATGCGTGGTATACGAAAGACCCTGACAGAACTGTTTGGCAGGAAAGCCACTCGGCCAGCACATTAGAATGAGGCTTGTCATTTCCCTAATTCCTAAACTAACGTACCTAAATTCGTTCCGTTTTTTCAAAATGGCCATGCCTTGTCAATGTCTACAAGTTTCTAATTTACACTGGGGTTCTACGAAGCATGGTTAAAAAGGTAGCACTACGATGACCTTGAAAATGTGCATCAAGTTCAGTGATCGACACATGGTTAGTTGCCCCCCCCCCCCGTTCGCCTACATACCATGCAAAGTTTCATTATCCTAACATTAACCATCTTCGATTGCCAAGGGTGGCCCTACCCTGTATAGCCTATCTTCATTTTCCTCCCATTAGGCTCGTAGCATCAAATGTCTGCAAATGCTATTTTTATGGCTGTAACGCAAAGAAACATTTTTTAGAGTTTTACTTTACGTGTATACTTATAGAGTTCCCCGATCGAATGCTACTTCGAACCAGTATTGATTGGTACATCATCGAGTTTTTAAATTTTTGGTTTTATATTTTCTCGTAATCGTATTTCGGCATGATAAAATTCCGAAAGAAGGTTTGTGAAAATAAAGAATTAACTAACAAAACAATTTTGTTTAGATTAACCTAAAAAAACAATTTGGAATTACGTTTGTTATTGGTTGGGGCAACGGGTTATTTTTAAGTTGCTCTTGGCAACGAACGCTAAGACGTCATGTGCTTTCTTTTTCCTTTTTCCGTTTTGGCTCATCCGGTTATTTTTTTCTTCTTTTTTTCCCGAATGATGACAGATGCCCTATTGAAAGGTTGGTTGAATCTTTACGTCATTACTGAATTGACATGCACGAACGGTAATCATTAAAGGCAAAGACGGTCTGTTAAAAAATAATGAACATAAACCAAAAATAACTACCAATTCACGATAGAACACAGAATTTCTAGATATGTCGGATGTGATACGGTAATGCAATCGATAAGTAAAAAATAATATCTACAAACTAGAACGTTCGCCAAGGTATAGTCCACCTTCAGAGGTTAAAAACAAACTGAAATATTGGACTGAAAATACAGCATTGGTTAAGTTTTTCATTTAACCTATAAAATAATACTCGTAGGGCTTAACCTGGCGAATATTTTGGTGTGTTGATATCACTTCTTTAAATTTCCAAACCGTTCTAAACTTGGCGGTCCTTTTACTAACTTTAGTTTTTTTTGTCCCGTATGCTCCCAAACTAAGCTGTATGACGCAGGTTGATCAAGCCCATTTTTATTTTTGAGTTAAACTGTAGTCATTACCAGTTTCTTACTAGTTTCAAGAAGCACGCCAACTGTTTAGGCGGGTTAATGTTAATTAAATGGTTCTAAAGATCAAACTCATGTTTTTTTTCTTAGCGCTTGCGTCTTTTTTGAAGCCATACTCTAAAACTTTTCCAATCACGTATTCCCGCTTTCACCAAACACTTCCTGGATCCGATGACCACTCAGCCAATCACATGATCGCCTTGAAACGAACCTGGGGGCTTAGTCTCGACTTGATCGTTTTCAAATCGCATGCGGTTTTATCAAAAGTCACTTGCGATAGAATGGGCGAGCCATGATTTTAGCGCGCTTTTTGGCAAAACCGCATGCGATTTGAAAAGCGCAACTCGAGACTAGGGCCCCTGATAGCTGTTCAGAGGCCAGGGACGACGCTAGAATCACTTTATTGGGGAGGAGGCAGTGGGGCAGCAATTTTAGCCAGGGGGGCGAACCGAAAAATTCAACTTTAGCGATCCCCCCCCCCAAAAAAAATTCCAAATGACACTCTTGTAATTCTTTCTCACACCTATTGATGTAACCTCAAGTCCTTCTTGTCGCTTTGAAAGAAACTAATGTAGTTTTCTTAATAAATAAGCAGAATTTTCTTCGTTTATACGTTTTATTTTGAACCGATGAGTGGGGCGGCCAAAAATGTGGTGGGGTGAGCGCCCCCCCCCCCCAAAGCGTTGTCCCTGTCAGAAGCGCATCACAACAAAACACTTGCATGCACTTTTATCAGATATGCAACATTTGTTGTACCCTACAACAAAATACAAACTACTGGAGTCTTTTTATTTGGCATTGCGCGCATCTGAAAAATTGGGAGTAAAAAAAAAAACAAAAAAAAAACACTCCGTGCCTGCGTCAATTTTTTCAGTACTACTCCTGGAAACCAGTTAATTAATTTTTATCGGCCTTGTCAAATTATGAAAGAAAATATCGCATGTTGTAACGAAAACACAAGTAATTTCAACATGGCAGCCATTTTATGTTTTTCGAATCGTAATCTAGCCATCGAATGAAAGCATTTAGGAATCAGTCCGCTATTTTCTACTGCTGTTGGCAATTATTATATCTTGCCGTGAATCGATACAGCGATGGGAAAATGCATTGAAAATTGTGCCTTGAACCACGAGGCACATCTCCCTGTGTTTCGTTGCCATGGTTACTCGTTATATACATTTTAAATGACAAATGCTGCGTAACAGGCAAGAAACAACCAACGAATTTAGCATAAACTAGTAAGCAAGCGAGAAAATTATGCTGCAAGTTTGATGCATAAGGCCAAAGAATATTAATGTTTAGTTTAGCGTCCGCCGTACGTGCGTTTTTTTTGTTGGGCCCCGCGAAAAAATTGTAAAAATAAACTAAAATAAAATTTATTTGCCGGCATGTTACAATTTTCAGTTCAAACGCAACGCAAAATTGAATCGTTTGTTAACTAGAGCACTTTGTGTATTAAATTAACCAACAGGTGGCTCCATCGTTCCCGAATTGCACCAGCGAGACAGGAAACCAACGAAAAAAAGGCCATGCCTTTGCCAAAATATGAATCGCTCAAGCCTATGGGCCAATCGATTTGGTGTATTTGAGTTTTGAAATTTTAACCAAAATAAAGTAAAACATAATTTCAAGATTTTCAAGCACTTTTTCAGGCATGGAACTTCATTGCAAGGACATTTACAGGTTTTCAAGGACTCGCACGAACCATGAATTACCTGTTATATAGCTGAGCTAAACACACTAAGACCATTAGTTTTTAAACAATTTCCAGCAATGTCTTTTAGCCAAGTAGAATGCGCCAATCATTAGCTAATCTATTGTGTGCAAAAGTAAAAATGGTAAAAACATTTGAATGCAGCAGTAAGGTTTCACGTGGACTAAACAGTACAGCAACACAGCAGTATCTGAAACCTTACAGGAAAGTTTATTTGTGTCCCTTTGCTGTTTTGACTTGGGATCAGTTAAACCTTACCTTTAGCATCAAACGAGTTCGTTTTTGTTTTCTGATAGTATAGGAGTTGGGCTCTAACTGAAGGTTAGCGATTGATGGGGAATTACTTTTGCACATTGGTGAATCAGGGGTTACGTAAATGATTTGGGCAGGTTGTCATTGCTGATCTTTACTCTATCTTTATTCCGAGTGCTCTCATCACTATGTCACCATGACCACTACAGTTAAAATGATTCTTTGCATTTTTAGAAATCGAATCCACCATCGTTCAACGCGAGAAGAGGACGCATTGGCCTTTTCCGAAAGTCTCGCCATACTTAAACGAATTCTTAAAGAATCGATGAAGGATTTTTTTATTTTTTATTATTGACATTCGGATCGTGTTACTGACCTTGCCTCTTCGTTGTAATCTACAAATCTACATGCACAAATTCTACAATTGCTTTGCACTCCGTTTTCTCTAAGATACTAGAGAAAGCTATGAAAAACAGGCAATTGGGAATCTTGAAAAAACATAATTTACTTCACTGCAACCAGTGCGGTTTTCACAAAAAAATTAATTTAATTAAAATAAAACCAAAAACTGGTATTGGCCACAAGGTTGAGAATGGTTCGGACTCTCAAAGGAGTGATATGAAATTCAAATTTAAACTCCGTCTATTGTTGACGTGGCACATTATTACACACCTGGAGACTGGTTGAGTTGAGTTTAATACACAATTTAAAAAAAGAAGTGATATCATATCAAAAATCTAAATTGGTAAAAGGGACCGCCAGATTCCAAATGTTTCGGCATTTCAAAGGAGTGATACAAACACGCAAAACATTCGCCAAGTTAATCGCACCGAATAATGCTTTGGACGGTAAGTGAAAACTTGTACATTGCTACGGAAAGTAGCAATGTTCTAGTTTTCATTTTACCTTCGAACTATTAGTTGGTGCGATTAACTTTGGAATGTTTTGGTGTGTTGATATCACTCCTTTGAAGAGCCGAACTATTCAGAACTTGGCGGTCCCTTTTACCAATTTTGGTTTTTGATATGACCTTTAACGTACTGGACCAACTTTATTCCGCAATGTTTTCTTTGGGATTTTTCTTGTCGTTATGAAAGCTTTTGATGCTGTCAACCACGACCGTTTGGAAAAAAATCAAGACCTTTATAAATTGTCATATAAATGGTTCATGGACTCTCGGGTTGAAAGATGGTGGATTTGGTTTCTAAAAAATGTAATGAATCATTTTAACTGTAGTGGTCGTGGTGACATAGTGATGAGAGCACTCGGAATAAAGATAAAGCAAAGGTCAGGAATTACGGAAAGATGAATAGACGGACGGACGGACACAGTCGTTGCTGTAGTCTTGCCAGCCGTTTCGGCTGTACAGAAGACTAAAAGCAACGGGATCACTCTTTCCCAATTTAGCAGCAGCTCGATAGCTTGCCAATTTTTCATCAAAACTTTGGTAACTTCTAGAAAAAAAAACAGAGTTCACCTTTCTACACGCCTTGCCACGAATTATAACACTAGAAATGAATCACTGTTTTATCGTGTGCAAACCAAAAATTTCAAAAGAACGACTGCATAAATTCAATTTTTCACCTTGGTAACAAATTCACTACGACTTGCATATTAGGACAAAGGAAACAACTAATTTTCACACCTTTCAGAAACATTTGTTTGGGTGGTTGATAAAACTCAACAGAAGTAGATTGGAAAGCATGTTCAGCACTGTGTACTGAACGTTCCGTTCTGTTTTTTGCAAATTTTTATGTTTTGCATCTTTTTTGTTTTGTGTGGTTTTGTATTATACTAAATCTTGTTTGGTTGCTGTCCTCTACTTTTTTTTGAGAACTGAAATTGATATTGTACGTGTTCTTTATACTGCCCTTTATATTTGGTACTTTTTTATATTGATGTTGGTGCTATTATTGGAGCAAAATGTTTGTTTTCGCTGGCAAAAGAACCAAATGTTTGATTTTATTTAAATTTTTTCCCTCATATCAGACGCAAACATCGCTGTTTATTGAAGAGCTATCGAGAAATTTAATAGCTTTGTGGCAAAAGGAAATTGAGGAGTTCCCTGCAAAAAGGCATAAAGTCACTTGTGCCCTTTTTTCTGATAGAGCACCTCTCAGTCTATGGAATAAGTGCACAAACGGTAGGAAGTCGACCAACAGAAGCGCTTTATAAGTATTTTTTTAATTTAACGCTGGATGTCCCGCAAGATGGCGCTGGTTTTCAACATGGCCGCCGCCAGTGCCACTGACGATTTTTCCGCTAATTTCCCATTTTCTGCTACAAACATATGTTTTATAAAGGAATATATATCCCATCAGAAAATGCTAATTTCAAAGATTAAGCTAGTTCTCAGTTTTTTGCTCTTTTCTCAAAACATGTATTTTTCATTAGTGCCCTTTTTCCAGGGAACTCCTTAATTTATTTATTCGTACGTGTAACATATTTTCCAGGTGATTACTGAGATTAAGTTAGTGAGTTACTGAACTTTTTGTCAGTTGCCGATATTTGGCTGTAGATGGAAGGACTCACTGTAGAAAAAAATCACCGATGCGATTTGCTCGGCCAATTACCGAACAGACCTTGAAGAAATGAAATGGATCACTCGTGGCGGCCATTTTGTGTGCCCCCTCCCTCCTTAAGTGTTATAGGTCAGGCCGGGTAGTTTACTCGCCGTGCTCTAACATTGATGTTTAGTGACGTCACTAGATTTCCGGTTACAGTGTTCGGTAATTAACCCTGATCCAACGCTGACCCACGGAGCGGAAGTATGAGCTCCCTCCAAGTACGTGTGTTCGAATAAACAGACGGGGTTAACGTGGCACAGAGACAAACACTGGCATTCCACCATTGCATGCCTTTATTAATGCTAGGTGGCCTCACCATACACGTGAGGCAACTTACTAGGTACAATGAGAGGCCCTAGCGGCCAGCAAGTATAATAAACAGCCTTCAGAGGTGTGCCTCCTTGAACGGAAGACACACCATTGTATTTATCAGACACTCCACCAGTTTCCCTCATAGCGTGACATCGAGGTAGAACTCCCGTATTAGCTTCCGGCATGGCATTACCAAAATTCTCCAAAATATGTTGTTCATCTCGAATGGTGAGATGTTGATAATTTGTCCCTTGTCCAGTCGAACTCACAGTGCCAAGGAATTGGTGGCCAGAGGTCAATAATGGGACACGGCATTCGAGTTTGTTAGTTTAAGCAACTTGTGTTGTTTTTCCAGATCCTTCTCGTCCATTCCCACCGAAAAAGCCCTTGAAGCTTTTCTATTTCAGTTCCGTATTATTTTTCTTGCCTTCGTTTACACGGGTCCACAGGGCTTTTCACCTCATATACGGGTCCTATATTTTCCTGGGTTCCCGAAAGCTCGTTATGATAAAAAGGATGACCATAAATCTTTGTTGGCGACAGGTTCTGTAAGTTACCGCGCGAAGAAAAATTTACTATCTTCCACAAGAAGTCCATTCATCACAGGCTATTTGCGGCCAAGAAGAAAAGGTTGGGGAAGAGGGGGTTCCAGAAGGCCATTTCTAGGAAAATGGATGAAAAAAAAATATGGCCCTTCGTTTGAACTCCCGTTTCGTATCTGCTCGTTTTCAAACAAATAGGCTAAAAACGAACGGTTTTAGAGCCTTCCAAAGCAAGTTGATGGGCTCCTCCCGGGACTGGAGGGGGTAGGGGAGGAGAAAGGTGTAGACAGACAATCGATTCCCGTTTTGAGCGAGAAATAAAACGAGAAATCACAACAAGAACGGATCTGGACATCAATGGAATGGCGGCAAAAGATGGAAATGTGCTAGCGTGAATTCGCTGTTCATCACCATGGAAGCTTTTGATGCCTAATACAAAGAAAGATTTTGTTTTGAAAAAATAATGACTGAGGTTCAAAAGAAGGTGTTTTTTAGGTATGCCAAATATCGAAATTTGTTCGATTTAGAAAATATGAAAAGTTGTATTTAGAAAATCTGACTTTTGACAAGAAGAAGAAGAAGAAGAACAACAACAAAAAGAACAAGAAGAAGAAGAACAAGAAGAAGAACAAGAAGAAGAACAAGAAGTAGAACAAGAAGAAGAACAAGAAGAAGAAGAACAACAACAAGAAGAACAAGAACAAGAAGAATAAGAACAACAAGAAGAAGAACAAGCACAAGAAGAAGAAGAAGAAGAACAACAACAACAAGAACAAGAACAAGAACAACAAGCACAACAACAACAACAACAATTTTGAGGCTCGAAGACGCACATAAACAACATGAAAACGCAACGACATGAAGACGCATTTACCACGGGTTTTAATTTAACAAAAAATTAAATAAATAATAATAATAATAATAATAATAAATTTTATTCATATCGTACCCAGAAATCTTTTAAATGGAGTTGTATGGTACATTTGACATCGTTTTTCATCTCGACAGACTACACAGAACTACACAGAAAAAGAAATAACACAAATTACAGCAAAATGGCGCTTAAATGGAAGCGTAAAAAGTAATTAAACTCTTACGCAACCCACTAATAAAAAAAATAAAAAAAGTTAACAAAAGGAACAAGGACAATATAACGTATCTAAGATTTTGTCACTGTTTGATAATAGGTAACCAAATATAGCTGTAAAACAGTTAAAATGGGAAAAAATATTACATCATTTGCTCTTCACATCAAAATAAAAAGCTCTTCCCTTAATACAGAATTAAACACAACTGCAACGATTATTAAAGTACAGCTGTTTTATTTTTGTTGACGAAATAAATCAAAGGGAACAGGGCTACTGAGTAAAGTACTTTTCTGCTTTAGGCTGCTATTCTAGTTTCCTTAACTTTTTATAGGAAGCCGTTGAGAGAATTGGAACAAGACTTCAGCTCTTCCAAACTTAGCAAATCTGGATGTAAAATGTACATTAATCCTTAATTCCTATAATAAAGCCAAAACCCAAAAAGGCAAAATTAACAATATACATATAACTTGTATATATATATATATATATATATATATATATATATATATATTCGAACAGCATTTTAACGATGTGTTGTGATACGTTACAACAAGTCAGTTTAAGTGATTAGGACGATTTCAAAGCAGCCTTTTAGTGTGAGTATGGATTTTTTTCCTTTTAACTTCCCTAATCCACCATCTTAACTTTACAAACTAACCTTTCCGCTACAACTCCACTTGGAATGTTGAACCACATTGACACTGATAACAATATCTCAAACGAAACCCACAAGCGTGAAAGAACCCGCCAAGTTTTAGCCAACCAAAGTAGTGATATCAGACCAAAAATGGTTGCCACCAAGTTGCTACATTAGTTGCCAAGGTAATCCCATCGACTATTAGATGAAAGGTTAAATGAAAAACCTGACCATTGCTACAACCCGTACAGAAAAATAGCATCACAAATTATTGCAATCTTTTTAGGCAATGCCTCCCCCAACGTCAAACCATAAAAGGCACCTATTGGAGTTAAAAGGCTGTTGAATAGCAAATTTCATTGTGTTTGTCGCGTAAATTATTTTATGTGTGGAATTAGTCAGTTAGTATATAGTAGTAGTAGTCAGCTGAAATCAGCGATATTGGTTTACTTGATAATTATTGATAGTTATTTACTTGAGTCAAATACAACTACTGCTTGTTAGGGCACAAAGACTGCCCATTTTCAACAATTTTCAAGCTGTTTCGCCGCATAAGTATCTATCCTCACCATCGTGAAATACGCTCAGCTTTGGTTTCTGTTAAAAGTACCAAACATTTGGCCTCCATGCAGGAATTGAACAATGACACCTTCCTGACAATGAACTTAGCGGGCGAACCACTAGCGTGGTTCTTGATTTAGAAAGTTTTTCCTGCCACGCGCTGACATTCCGAAATTGTTGTTGTCCTTAGTCTGTTATTTATCACAGTTGCTATATGAAGACGTGATGTGCGTTAAGCCTTAGTCCTAGAACTCGCTTGGTGTCCGTAGGGGTCCGTTCGTTTCCATGACGACCAGGTCCCAACCAAACCAGTTCTTTCTCTAACTCTGTTTACTACAATTTCTTCCTGCATTCCTACCCGAATACAGCCATTTTAGTCTGGATGAAATCAAGGAAAGAGAGATAAAGAGCAAAAGTCCAGGCAGCCATCTTGTTAAGGATCGCGGCGGGAGTCATACACGATGCAATGAACAAACCGGAAAAACCGGCACACCAAACAAAGATTGGACCAAAAGAGGATAGAGCACGAGAGAGTGTTGAGAGAACAAACTTTTCCACGTACTTGCGATATTTTAGTAGAATTGTACTTCGGACATAAACCTGTCGACAAAAGCCAAGCATCGTAACTACTGAACAGAAAAAAAAAACTAACTCCGCTCTCTTAATTAAAGTCCGTAAATGCAGACGAAAGCAAAAATAATAGCATTGGCCTTTGGAGTTTTACATCCCATTGCGTGATTTGGGGAATTAAACCTGCAACCTTTGAATTCTATAAGTGGCCAGGAATGAATAAATGCCGTACACGTGCAAAGGTCGTGGAAATATCCATGTAACCACTCAGGGAATGGACAATAGGTTTCAAGTTCAAGAACTCAATTCCAATTCATTCCTTAACTGCACAGCTAGGGGACTTTGCACAGAGAATGACATATTAGGCACTGGTCCAGGTTGCAGTCTATACCAGCCCTAGAGCGTTTCAGAAAGACAACTTTTCGAGTTGCCTCGATCTCCAGCACCAACTGAGGATTCGTGTCTAGCTCGGCCTTTTTATACCAGCTGGAGGAACGGATTCCTGTCAGGATTTACGTCACATGATCTTACTGCAGCCATCCGATTCCAACTGGTTGAACAATAGGAGCCGAGTCGCTGCCTTGCTGCTGGCGCTCGGCCAATTCCCGTGTATACGGTAATTGGACGGGCACTTTGCAGATCGCGCAATGACAAGGTGCACCGCGAAGTGTTGGCTTCGTGTTGCAACTTGCCATTCATGTAAACAGTAGTAAATCTCGTTTTGTATCACCGTTTGCCACAAGTCCGTCTGGGCGAGAAGCACAGGTTTCTGCTTCTGTTTCTGAGCAGGATCATTTAACATCGCCAAAATCTTATTTCATCAAGACAACGCTAACAGGCTTTAACTTTCTGGCATGCGTGAGAAATGGTGTAGGGTCGGGAGGCAAGACACACGATTTCTATTCCAACAGGCCTTGGCTCGAAAAACAAAATGCCTTCCTCGTTTTAAAGGTACATAAATCCTTCTGGCATGTCGTGCGATCTGTTGAGAATAGCGTTTGCAACATTTACACAGGTTAGAGTTAATGTCGCAAAATCATATCGCACGAAAGAAAAAACCAAGAAAATGAATGTGTTGACAATATGTACATACGTTTGAACTAATGTCGCAAAACTGAGTCGTACAGGAAAGCCAACAGGGATGCATGTACCTTTAAGTTCGTTTAAACGCTACTTCTTGCGATTGACAGATGCTTGGTCTATTCGCAACACAAGGGATATTTTCACAAGTATTTATTAGGCAAAAACCTACATGCTGTAATTTTTAACATACGTTTTCCGCAAAAGTAAAAATGGACACTAGTTCGACAACTGGCCGCGTGAGGCCAGGACTCAACACCAACGGTGGAATAAATGGTAGATGGTGTTGGAGACTCCTCTTTCATGCCGCGTCTATTGTGGCCTAAGTCTTGAACTCTTAGGTCGTAGTGTAGGGACAGATTCGGCAGGACTGCTAGGTGATCGTTAGGTACATTGGACGTGCTAATTATGGCAGAGAATGCTGCTGTAACTCCATGGACCTTGCCTGCTTGACCTTTCTCTCAGTTTGCCTTTCTCTCTAAGCAACTCACTGTTGCCCTGAATTTAATGTATTATCTTGTAACAATCTTGGACAATAACAATGTAAAAGTATTGTAAATCAATTCATGAACTTTGTAAGTTAGAAGGTTGTCATGCCAACAATGTGACCATGCTGTTTAAGGGCAACAACTGCCCAATACCATTCCTCCCATTCCAATCCAACCAAGCCAAGAGTAAGTCCTGATTTCGATTGCCTAACTAGAAATTGTCCTCCATATTTCTCCTCCCTTTGCCCCAACTTAAGTCATCATGCCCCCAATATTTTCACTATAATTCACCCCATCACATCTGTAATTAAGCAGGGTTACATTAAGGCAGGCGAGTTACGACGTCAAATTATCCTGAACTAGTAAAACATCTTTGACAAACTTCTGTTTAATTACTGTCTCATAGCTTCACTGTTCCACCATGCATTAACCAAACCAACTCATTCATATTTCCACCCGAACGTAGTTCCGTATCCCTGCAGCAGGTTTAATTCCTTGTCAGGAAGTACGAGATTTAAATCAAAGGGACCACGGGAATTTGTGTACGTGACGATCTTTTATCAGTGAGACAGTAAAACCCGAAGTCATTCTCTCCAAATGTTTAAAGACTACGGTAAAACGTTCTTGAACCAGTGCCATCCCAATCATGCACTAAGCATGCCACAGTGACTCAGCTTTCCCTGCAAAGTTTTTTTTTTAATGTAGTTTCATTCGTATACGCCACAAACAGGTAAAATTGAGTGGGGTAAGGGTTGGGATGCTGTACTTCAGAATTCGTTCACAGTAGTGACTATAAGGCAGGTAGATTATTCAATCTTAGTCAAAATTATTAGCAAATGATTAAGCGGCAAAAACTAATCAAGGAGATGCCCTCACGAAAACGTGCACTAAACAACCAGCTCCAGTGACTACCTAGTCGCAGCCGGTCTTCTGTTCACTTCCACCACTTTCGTAAATGTTGAGGCGAACACCTCTATCATGCACTCCAACAGCAATCTGTATTATTAATCTAAAAGTAGTAACTATCACAACTACCGGTTGAAAATGTGTTAGCTTTTCGGCCTAGTTGTAGATGTTATGCGTAATTCTCAGGTTTTAGGTCTAATTTTTACCTGCCGGTTTAATTTCGTAATTACCAGCTACCGGAGAATTGAATTCGAGAGTGGGCGTATTCATTCATGCAACACGGTGTGGAGACTATTTTAAAGGAAGCTACTGTGTATTGTTGACGAAATCCTTTTGTTTTCACGGTTGCGTGTCTTCCTGTAGTGGTTAAATGCGACGATCAAATGTTATTATTTCATTGGGTTAGTCGAGAAATCCTGTTAACTATAGGGAAGCAACGATGTTTTAATTTGCGGTGGTTTTTAAATTCCACTTGACTGCAACTAAAAAGGCGACGGACGTAGGTGGCCCAAAAGTGGCCGGAAGTGGCCGACAAGTGAGCATATCATGCGTGGAACGGTACCAGATAGGCTAGAGAAAATCTGTTTTCACCATTAGATTCAGCTTCCAAAAATTAGTTTAAATGAATATATATATATAAAAAAAACTAACCGGAAGTATGAAGCGGAAGTGGCCCGCTTGTTATTCTGCTTAGTGCCTTTTGGTAGCGATAACGTGAAAGGGATAAAAATGACGAAAAACTAAACGAAATTATCAGGAATGGTCGAAATAAAAGGCACATTCCGCCTGCCTTATAACAGCCACGCGGGGTTCGCCAAGGCCAACTGAAATAGTAGCTGCTACTATCTCAGTTGGCTTTGGGAATAGTATACGAAACAGCATCAAGTTAAAGATTGTGTCGTCACAAATCGGAATGATTTTCGTATTTTAACATCACAATTTATAATTTTTTAGGCTAGTATATTATAATTAATTTTTCGGCGGCGATCTATTGGCATAATTAATTTTAATTTTTACCGCATTAGTCTTTCAAGATTTTTGATCTCATAGTAATTATTAGCAAACGAATAAAATTAGTACATGCGCACACACAAATGAAACTTCAAGGTCATTGTAGGCGCGCAAAGAATCATATACGTGTAGGATACAGTAAATATAGTTAACAATTATTCAACAGAAAATCTCCTATACGCCACATTTTAAAACGGATTTTTTACCAAGGGATTGACTAACGGTAAGTAAATAGACCTTTGGGGCCGTACTTGATGTGGAAGATCGAGAATAATGGCGCTGGGAGGAAAGTACCTTTAAAAGACTGGATAGATGTTTCATGGATTTTGTAGTGTATGTACATCTCGCTAGGTCGTTGGTGAGGTTGACTAGTTCCAGCTTCAAGTACGGCATCAAGCAAGAGGGTGTCGTTATTTGGCACGTGGCATGCTTCAGCAACGCTAACTAGAATAATAAACGATCTAATATCGGCAAATAAACGTCCGAATAGCACTCATTTACTGAACCGGACCAAACTGACCAACGGAGCAATGGAGGTTGCAACTGACCAATTACAACACTCATTAAAACCTAATTTAAATTGGACAGAATGTAACAAGCAATGACGATTGAACATAAAAG
This sequence comes from Lithobius niger, assembly GCA_023313725.1. Taxonomy (NCBI): domain Eukaryota; kingdom Metazoa; phylum Arthropoda; class Chilopoda; order Lithobiomorpha; family Lithobiidae; genus Lithobius; species Lithobius niger. Next base: position 27,828 of record JAHWFP010258897.1, on the reverse strand, counting down.
TGGACGAGCGAACAGGAAGGGGTTTACGTAGGACATAGGTCAATCGGAACAAGGATCATAACCTCACTTCCAACCTTTAGAGACACGCTTGTGTGTCGCCGCCAAGTCGATGAGATTTAGTTGTTGTGAGAACTTAGTTGTTGTCAGTGCTGCGAGTTCCAGGACTAATTTGTAGTTTTTCGGCACGCTCGACTCGAAAGCTTTCTACGCAGCAAGACCATCAGTGGGCCTCTGTGAGTTTGCGCCTGTTTCCTAGCATTAGTCTTGAAGAATTTTGCGGCGATTGTAGACAATGCAAAATTATTTGTAAACAATACTGAGTGACATGCAAGCTTTGTAGTTTGGCCTCGCGCAAACTGCTGTAGGTATGGCCATGGTTTTTGTGGAATTCAGGTCAAGCCCCCCATTCTTGAAAGACACTCCAAATATGCCCCCTAATTTTTGGCTAAGCGATTTGACATTTATTCTCAAGCCTTCAAGTACCAAAATCTACCAAAACCCGTGGGCCTTTGATGGACTTCTGCCCGAAGACAGGCGAGCTCACACTATCCAAGAATAAAATACTGAACCGCAAAAAACTCCTGAGCCATCTTGAAGATATGTTAGGTTAAAGTGGGGATTCCAGCGCTAAAGGTTGATACGTTCACGATGCTGTGTCGAGTGAGGGACGCGCGCAGCATCAGGTACTTTTCATGTTCCTATGTAGTTGTAAAAAAAGGAAATAGCCGACTAAACCTCCTTTCATCTGTTAACCTTATCTCTGGATGGAGAGGGACAATTTTGTTAGGAAATACCTAGGATCTTTTTCATGCAATAATCGACAGGCCACGAGTGAATTTCTGGGGTCCTTCTCTTACCAAATGTGGGCCGAAACTAGGATTGAACCCAGGACTTTTTACCTAGCGACCTAGCTAGTTAGGTAATTGTGCGACGGAAAGCCAGACTTGCTCGATTAATGTTAGGTTAGTTATTATACACAAACAGTTGCAAATTGCACAAGCGAAAAAGAAACACGATTTCACAATGGCTAGAATTTTCATTTTCTTTCCGCAAAACGACCACCATGCTCGACTTATACTGAAAAGACCACTTCAGAAACGATAACAATGACAAATCTTAAAATCGAAACCGTAAATCGAAATTATTTCGGAGCATCGTTGTGCAGAAAGAAAACAAAAATTCTCACACCGAATACCACTCGGCTTTTATGAAATGTATAAATTGTCAGTTTACGCACTCATATGTATCTCCTTTCCAGCAAATTTTCCTCGATCTTGGCGTCGGGAAATTTAAATCTGGAAAGGAGTTTCGTGTTAAAACATACAAATTATCGATTTCATAGAAGTACTCGTGGTATTATAGTGGAAAATCGTATACACCGGTAGTCATTGCAGTAATTTATATCAGGGTTGAGACTAACGATTGGCAGAATTCAAACGAAACGACTCTGGTATAAAAATATGGCTGTCATACAGCCATGGCAGTACACTCCTCAGACGCATTATTTTGTTATTTCCAGGTGGTTTAACAGAAATTTCGGCTAAATTGCGGTTCGCCACAGATTTTCTGGTTTCTGGCAGCTAATTTTCGGCTAAATCGACCGAAATGAAGCAACGGGTATCAAAGATAAAACTCGCTGCACACGAAAAAATGACGACATGTGAGAAAATTACTATTTTTTTAGGAGGGGGGTTGGGAGAAGACATAATGCATCTATGTGATTAGCAAATGAAAAGAAAAAAGAAATCCGTGATGGGGAATAAAATCTCTACCTTCAATGGTATTTAAATAAAATCCAAGCCACACCACGTTTTTTTTTTTTTTTTTTTTGCCTTTCTGTGAAGGCTTACTGTTAACTTGGTTGCAACTGAAATTTTGTATGCTGCACAGCCTACCGGCATTGCAGATGTAATGCTATTAAAGTTAAAGTTAAAGTGTGTTCCGACATTATTACCCGACTCTTAACACGAAACCGAAAGTAACCAAACATGCTAACGACCATACAAATACATGACACTCATAAATTGCTGACAAGAGAACGGATTTTAAAAACTGTGAAACATAAGACAGTCGATCTGTTCACCATTAGAAACAAGTTGTTAGTAAGTTTATGATTGGTTAGTGTTATTTTAATGTATTACAGCTTAAAAATTTGCGGCTTTAACCATATTTTTTCCGGCGGCTAGTGCGGCCGAAAAATGTGTAATGGCTGTTCGGCTGACTCATAAAAATGCGGCGTGGTGGCTAACGGCGGCGATTGAGGGGCATACTGGGCAGACCGGACTTTTGACTACAAGGGCGTTATCGAAGTGATCTGGATGTAGATGCCTTGAATCCAGCCTCTGTATTCTAAAGAATTAAAAGATTAGAAGATTTAAGCTTGAAATTTAGTTGTTAGGCTTTGTATTTCATTTACCTAGTATGTTAGTAATTACAAGTGCGCAGTTTGCTTCCAATGTATCTACTCCTATATCCATGCTCACCCCTATCCTGAGCGTGGGGATACATTTTTAAAAACAAATTTTTTGGAACCTTAATTCCTGTGAAGCAAACAAATGCTCGTGTACATAAACCAGCTCAATTTTGAACAATACATCATGTTTTTGAAGGCGGAACAAGTCTATCTAGTAAGGGAGTAAGCGAACCCGGGGATTCGAACGGGTAAACTTCCGATCACTGCAGGGGGCCAAGATAGTGTTGGGAACAGGCCAGATTAGAACCCATAGACGCTGAAGGAACATGCATGGTTCGTACGGGTCCTAGAAAACCTAGAAATGTCCTGGAAAATAATAATGAAATTCCAGATCCGAAAAAGTCCTTGAAAAAGTCAAAATCCCTTAAGTCCTGGATAGCCCTGGAAATTCCCACAACAGAAAATAACGTTAAGCTGTTTTCCGTAACATGGGTGTACAACGTATATTTAAACATAAAAAATAAAGGAAAAAAAAAACTAATTGTAACAAAAGTGGTATAGTGCATTAAACTTCTGTCGTTTAACGGAACAAAATCTATCATATCTTGTCATAGTGTTGATAAGATTTCATATTTGATAAATTTATCTTTTAATTGTCTCATTTTCCCGTATTATTAATACCTGACGCTTGAATTTTCATTGACCGGTCCTTGAAAAATCCTGAAAAAGTCCTGGAATTTTAAGGCTACAGACCAGTACGAACCCTGAAACATGGTGTTGTCTCACACTAGTGTGTGTGTGTGTGTGGGG
>JAHWFP010258897.1:643-24505 GCA_023313725.1 Lithobius niger | reverse complement strand
TTCGAACCTAAGGCTTCGTTCCAAACGAAGTCTATTTTCATAAAGGTGACTTCGTAACGATTTCTTAAATGTTTGTTTTCTCAGCTTTCTTGTACCTCATTTACAGTGATTCTTTTTTTTTTTTGTATTTATTCAGTGTAAGTTTAGATAGCTCCAATTGATTTCTTATTTTTTGTTTTTTTTTCAGGTAAGGGACAATTTCAGATTCATCCTCCTTTGAACAGAGAAATATTAAGGTCAGTCATAAATAATCATCAAATGTATTTATTTTCGCTGTGTCTTCAATCGTAACATTCAGCCGAATCACTTTTAGCTATTGTACCAACCAGATGTTTCAACAATCCATCGTCGGCAATGATTCAATGACTAAATTCGTTGTTTGAGGGTTTGAATTGCTCAAGCCCTCAAGCAAGGAATGCGAAAGAGCCCACTTCAAAAAATATCATGAAGCCAAATTGTGTAACCCCTCATATGTGCATTGAATAGTTCTGTAATTTACTATGGTTAAGGAATCATAGTTACGTCCTCTGGAACTGACAACATTAAGCGAGATCGTACCAATCTGTATAACTAAGATCGCAATATTTGTTTCTTTGTTTGTGTGTTCACAGTTGGAATCTCGATAATCTTAATTAGTTTTTTTTGTTTGTGTCTTTCATTAGAATTGTCTGTATAAGTAATGAATGATTCGAACAGTGTTTCCAACAAAGAGGTACAGTACTGATGACGTCATGTTTTTTTCCAGTCACAATATTTTAATACAAACGGGATCTAGGCCTCTTCATCTTGACCCTGGATCTAACTAAATCTTATGAAAGCTTGGGCGACCGCTAACGGGAAATCACAGTATTTTCGTGCAAACGGGAAATGACAACAATGATGTATGAAATCGGCCATATGCGGAGGTCTATCCTAGTAACTACAATTAATTTTGTTTACTTTGTTGCTTTGATTTTATTGAGCCTGTGGACTGTAACGATCATTTGCTCAAACTACTCTACTTAACTAACTTGCAGTAATGTTAACAATGCATAAATACAGTCTTAACTAATCACATTAATAACGGATTTCCGGGAAACTGTACCGACTAGGTCGTTAGCCCCAAGACAATTCCTGCTCCAACTCGCAAAAATTGGCAATGTCTGGTGTAACGAGTGAACAGCGCTCCGACGCCGCCAATTACCGTCCATTGATCACTGGTCTTATATGGCTGCGGCCGGGTTGGAGCCGGATCCGATGGTACATTCCCGATGCAGCGAAACTAATACAATGTATGTAGCCCGGTAACTCCTCGTCGGCGAATTCGTGATTCTACGTCGTGAATACTCTCAGCCAGTTGTGCCTGTCGTTTGAATTCGTCATTATTTGTTTTATAATAGTACCTGCACAGCTCGGCTAGGTAGCTTGTACCATATCAAAAACCAAAACTGGTAAAAGGGGCCGCCAAGTTCCGAATGGTTCGGCCCTTCAAAGGAGTGCTATCAACACACCAAAACATTCGCCAAGTTAATCGCACCGAATATTCAAAGATTAATTCGAAGATTAACGTCCAAAGTATTTTTAGGTGCGATTAACTTGGCGACTGTTTTGGTGTGTTCATATCACTCCTTTGAAGGGCCGAACCATTTTAAATTTGGCGGTCCCATTTACCAGTTTTAATTTGTGATACGATATCACTTCTTTTTCTTTTTTGTGTATTAGACTCAACAACTAGTCTGCAGATGTGTAATAATGTGCCACGTCAACAGGCGCAAGTGAAGGATTTTAGACATTCATAATAAATCCATTTATTTGTAATTTGTTTGTGGTATGGGTTTCTGAAAAACAATATGGAGCCAGAACTAACCTAGACAATAGGTGCGGTTAAGTTTCGTCACGTCCAACCAGCACAGCAGGCGAAAGCAAAGAACAAACGAGAAATTGGGTGTAGAAGAAGAACGAGTATATACAAACCTTTTCCAGGAAAAAAATTACTTCCTGCGTCTGATGTCCTTGCGCCCTTAGGTTCGTTTAATGCTGACACCTCCCGCTGCACTGAGGCCTTGGGGGTGACCAGTGTAATATTGTGGCCTCTTTCGTTATGTGAGAATTCGTTAAGCAAGTAAAAGATTCTGTATAAAATTGTGTGAACGGATTCCCACGCATGCGTGAACCTAAATTCTCATGCTAGGCTTTCCTTTGGTATTTTTCTTCTCTTCTATACTTTGCCCGACCAACGTGGACCGATTTAGGGTCTGCTCTTCTGACCTCATGCAGGTCGGGCCTTAAAATTTAGGAGTAATATGCTGAAGGAAAGCCAAAAAGGGTTTTAGACTAGCATTCTTAAACATCAACAACCGAAAATGCTGAAAGTCGTGGCAAGGCTGTTTTATTTCTTTCATTGAACCTTGCCATTGAAAGAAATGCCCGATCTCAACTGATTTCTAGCCTGGACCTACATTTTTCCCGTTCTTGTGCGACGTCATGGGGTTGGACAGGCAAACAATTCGACCTCAACTCCAAATTCATGCTCTAGTGGCACTACGTATATGTTTCGGTTACGTTCTAACTCCTCAGGGAGAGGACGAGAGGTTTCAAGTTTCTAACTGAGTTCCAATTCACTCGTTACTGCACATCTAGGGGATTATGCACAGAGTATCACATATTAGGCACTGAACCAGGTTTGCAACCTGTTTCAACCCTCGTGAGCATTTAGAGGTTCGACCTTTCGAGTTGTTCCTCCAACACCAACTGAGAATTCTGTGTTCCTGCGGCCTTCTATACCGCTGGAACATAGGACTCCCGCCCAGAATTTACGTCACGTGACCAGTGATTGGTTGAACAGTTGGACTCGCTCGGTGCCTTGCTGCTGGCGCTTGGCCAATTCCCGTATTTGGGTGGGCGGGCGGGCGGGCAGGCGGGCAGGCGTGTTAACTGCCGGTTACACCTTTTTTCACGGATGGCTAATCTATCAATCCCTCCTTGGCTGCCCATACCGAAATGTCCAATATTTCACAAATCAACCACATTGTCACACGCTATTTGTGCGTTTTTTTTGTCTTTGCCGCAACGAGATTTACTAAAATAAGAGTACGGTGTGCACTTAACATCAGACTGCGCAAATAAAACAGAACTGAAGTAATGTATAACACCCCATATTGACGTCGGCTTTATACAATACCCGTATTTCGCTAAAGCTTACGCCATTTGGAAAAGAAACATAATGGATGGTGCTTCGTTAGCCCGTGGGTATTCTACTTATGTCAAGGGGTCCGACAAAATCTTGAATATTGCGTTTATTTATGCTACTGATTTGATGGGTTAATTTGGTGTATTGATTTATGTCAGTTTACAGTGATTAGCGAATGATTTACTGTTGTACACTGATTTAGAAGTGATTTACCGGGATTAACCGATGTGCAACGATTTGCTGATTTACAGTACACTTATTTACGTGATTTACTGATTTTCCTTTGGTTTTCTGATCTACGAAGGAGTAATGAATTCTGTGACTTACTGATTTATAGTAATTTACCGTTGATTTACTGATTTATACTGATTTACAAGGATGTACTGTGATTACTGATTTGCCTTTGATTTACTGATTTTAAATGGTCAGTAAACCATACGGTGCCTTATAGGTTTACGCGCTTATCGTTACCCTCGCCTTACGAATAAAAAGGAGAGCTTAGTGAAAACGTTCAGCTAGGCTTATTTTTTTATATATGTACCATGAAACATCTGCGTCAACAAAAGATAAATAAATACGGATGAAAACTTATTTACGCTGCCTTTTGGATTTAAAATGTCCGACTGCCTCAGCGGGGAATTGAATCCACGACCTTTGCAACCAATGGCATAAATCCTACCGATGAGCCATACTGATACGGCCTAAAAGGAAACATCCATAGACAGCATTTAACACACACACATATACATAGGCCGTGTAAGTATGGCTCAGCGGTAGGACTTATGCCTTTGATTTCAAAGATCGTGGGTTAAATTCCCCGCTCAGGCAGTCCGACATTTAAGTTTAAAAGGCAACGCAAAAAGGTTTGCATCCGTATCTAGACACAGGCTAGTGTGTCGCGCCAAGCAACACACAACAAACATCACATAAATTCAATTGTCGAGGTTGTAAACCATTGTAGCGCGACGCCATGGCGTCAGTGTCTTATATCCTGAAGCATATAGTTGGGCACATTTCAGGTACTTGGGGAAAAATAATAATACGGTAAAAAAGCTTAAATTTTGTTGAAATCGTGAGCAATGACCCACCTGACAAAAATTAACTCGTGTAGGAATGCCAGCTAAGCTGCTTTCAATGCAAAATCTGACCCTCAATAACGTTGAAAATGTGTTACTACTAGCGAGCTAGCTAAATAGTCCGATCATCCCCATGTTAAATCCCATAGGGTTATTATTCATCGATACCGAGATAACGGGAAGGCTTCCAGCTATGAAATTGGAGGAATAGGCCCAGTACATACGAACTGCGTACCTTTTATGATTTGGAGCCTGGGGGCGTAACGGGGATGGCGTGGGAGGGCGCGTAAGTACGAAAATATTTTATCACCATTGTTAGTATTGTCGGCATCGTCTTTCATTGGACGGCCAAAGTTCGGACAATGACAACGTGTATACTGACGTGCGTGCCTAGACACGCACGATAAATCTAAACAATGTTGCAAAGAAATTGTATTCACGTCCAAGACGAAAAATAAACCAACTGTAAAAACAAAGTAAAATAAACAAAGCCAAAAACTGGTAAAGAGGCTGCCAAGTTGAAAGCGGTTCGGCCCTTCAAAGGAGTGATATCAACACACCAAATCTAACTAAATAAAACAAATTCCAACAAAAATAAAACTAAACCGAAAACCTATAAAGAGGTGACCAAGTTGAAAATGGTTCGGCCTATAGGCAAAAGGTAGTAGCAAATTGTTGAAACCAATTTCTTGTTGACGTGGCACTTTATAACACATCTGCACGTTAGTGGAGTTGAGTAAATACACAGTTAAAAATAAGGAGTAATATCATATCAAGAACCAAAACTGGTAAAAGTGGCCGCCAAGTTCCGAACGGTTCGGCCCTTCAAAGGAGTGATATCAGCACACCAAAACATTCACCTACTTAATCGCACCGAATAACACTTTGGACATTAAATGAAAACTTGAAGATTGCTACCGAAAGTAGCAATGTTCTAGTTTTCATTTAACCTTCGAACGATTAGTCGATGCGATTAACTTGACGAATGTTTTCGTGTGTTGATATCACTCCTTTGAAGGGCCGAACCATTCGGAACTTGGCAGCCCCTTTTACCATCTTTGGTTTTTGATATGATTTATTTATCACTTATCGAGCCGATTTTGGCTTTCCATCCTGTTTAATCAACAAAAAATAAACATATTCTCAAATATTTGGTTCCTAAGCAGCCGATGCAGCAAGTTTCCATTTCTATTTCCTGCTACATTGCACGTAAACACACAGTCGTTTCTATTTCGACTGACTAAAGAATTACTAAAACTACACGTAGCTGCATCTTATACTTCCGAAAGACATGCGTAAGCAAACGCAGGCGTTCGTGACGCAGGGTATGGCGCTCCAATTGACGTCTGATCTACAGGATATTGGAACCCTTCCTGCGAGGGGTTAGCGTCTCTAGGGTGTCCTTGGCATCGCCCTCCCGCAACCACCCACCACAAACGTGTTCCACAAATGAGACCATTATTACACGATACGGCGCGGCACATTGCTCAGCCGCGCAAGCTTACGCCCACGCAGCTTCCCGTTTTTTTATCTTTTGTTTTTGTTTTTCTTTTTATTGTTTTGCTCACGTACCCCTTTTGACCGATTGTCTCTCTGCCTGGGTTGCTACTTTAGCGCCTAATGCTAATGATATTTAGATCAACATCTTCGCTTTCATGTTTATTTGTACCGATGAATATAAACAGCTTGGCGCAGCTGCGTTGCATTTATGGGTTTGAGAAGTCACAACGCGTGAGACACTAAAAACAAGAAATTTCATTGGCGTAGTTAGGGTCCTCCTATCAACACTATAGAGATTGGTCGGGTTTGGGTTTTCAAGTTTCCGTTTCCTTTTTTCTTTTTTATTGCTAAAGCCTCGGTCAGTTTCAGTTCGGTTTCATGTTTTTAAGAAACCTTAAATCTGTTTCCTACCTTGGAAATGATTGCTTAGCAATTTTGTCAGCGAAAAACAATCAGGCCTATGATACATGCCTACTTCTTTGATATATTGTACAGTATCTCAAGTTATAAAGGGTCACTAAAACAATAACTTCAATAAGCACAGGTATATTTGTGTGCATTTTGCAAAAATAAATAAATAATAATAATAATAAACGTTCCGTTGTGAGGAACACAAAAACACTAAAACAGTAACTTCCATAAGAACAGCAACTTTGTGGATTTTGCAAAAACAAAAAATAATAAAAGTAATAAATCTTAGTGACTTTACTGAAAAAGTTTCAACCTGCACTTTGTTTTCATGCAGTTATTTCGTCTTTATTTGATCGCTGACTGGACTCGTAGCGCGAGGAACCGCGTGCACCCTTCTTAATTGTTAGCCGACCATACAGATATTAACTAGACCTCAAGAAGAAATTAGGTGCGTGTCAAACCAACATGAGTCTTCCAAAAACTGACACCTCCACTGGTTGGCACATCCCTTTACCAGATATTTCTTCTTCTCAAAAAGAGTCAGTTAATGTTCAAATTTGAGCCGGTTCAGCCACACGAGGATTCAATTGCTTCGGCTGAGTTCAGGCTCAAAAGAAATTAATTTTTAAAATTAATTAATTAAGATTTTTTAAAGAAACTGTTGCACATAGAAAATATTTTCTAGAGATAAAAAATAAAGACATGATATTTACATTATTTTTAGATATTTTTGTTGTAGGAGGAAGGATTTATCCAAAAATGAAAATGTAAAATTTGAGAAGAATTTTTATATAAACGATATTCTTCCCATAGCCACTCTCTTCGTGTTAAAGTTAGGGTTCACTCAATCACATGCGTAGGACTATTTGTGTTCGTGTTATATTTACAAATTTTATTTGAAATATTTTTGGTACCTACTAATAGCGACCGACATTTTCCAGGCATGGGTCATAGCAGGGTAGAATATGTATCTTTTCTTACTTATCTTATTTAGCTACCCTGGGCCACAGCAAGAAAACGATGAACTTTAATACTTAATTTTTAAAAAATTTCTTAAACTTGGAACGAAGACTTGATTAATAACTAAGATTAGGTTATGTTAGTCTGGACTAAGTAGTTACACATATTAAATATTTTCAATTTAGCGGCTAGTGATTGGTTTCGGTAGGTCTAAGAGGAACTAGTGATTTCCCTGCACAATTCTCTGTGCAGATGCTCACTATTACTATTTTCGATGTTACGTATAAGGTGCGTTTGCAAATGACGTCACCGTAGTTTAAAATACAAAGTCAGGTTTATGAATGTCTTTATGAAGTTTCTTAACACAAAAAAATGGGTCGCCTTTTTTTTTTTTAGAAAATAATCTAGTAATGTAGTCTGAGGGATATGACGTCATTACAAGATGGCGACGTCTTCATTAGCTGGTTTAGTCAGGGCTCAGGCGTGTCAGTCCTTTTATTTTTACTTGTGAGTATTGATTTTAACGTTTCCTGGTTGTGTACCATGTTGTGATTCATGCTCATGTTTCTTATCATTGTCTTGTGTTGGGTGAAAAAGGCCTATAAGGCGACATGGCCGAAAATTAGAGCTGTGTATTTTGTGTTTTTGCGGGTTTTTCTGTCTGTCAGAGACGACTTGTTCCTCCTACACGACCTGCAAAATAATTTTGTTGATAAATTGACTTATGAAAGACAGTGAAATATTTCGTTACAAATGTGAATAGGGAGCAGCATTTTCGACGTTCAAGTCTTGTTGTCAATAACAAGAAGGGAATAAATAAGCCTTTCACACTTTGCGACGTTTTTGAGTTTGCTTCAAACTTGGAGCGGTATTCCATTACGTTCTCTTTCGCTTTGCGGATGAACTGAAAAGCAATAAAACAAGAGAGAAATAAAACTTGAGCGTTTTATTGCTCAACGAAACAAAAGTGCAAGACCAGAAACATTTCCAAGCATCAAACTCTAAATTTCTTTCTACGAATCACTTATATTCACTCACTTTCATTGACAACTTGGCTCGAGAGTTTTTTCTTTTTCTTTTTTTTTCCACGGAACGAACGTATTGACAGAAATTCTCCGATTCGGTTCCATTTTTATTGGTTCTTGATTTGTGACGCCCTTACTAAAATTTCAGTTCGACATAATTAGACGCTGGAAGTGCGTCAGACCTGTCCGAACGGCGTTACCAGACGTCAATTTGCGTTTGAGCGTCCATCAATCACTTTTTTCTTTTGACGGAATAAGTATGGGTAAGGAGGGGGAGGGGTAAGGAGGGAGTACCTGGAATGAGAAGCATCTCATTTGCGTTTTGCGCCAGCACCCTTCCCCCACCCCCATCATTTTTCCAGGTCAGGTAAATTGAAATTGGAAACAGAAGAAGGCAGAAAAGAAAGAAAAAAAAGGCGCAGAAGTAAAAACCAGATACGATTTAGGCCGTCTCACGTCACGAGGTCTTCCCCTATCTCCTTTAGTTTTTTGCTCATCAGAAAGTAAATGGAATTTCGATTCAAGAATTTGAAGTTTTGTGGTACTTAAAGTTGTAAAAAAAATGTGATGCGAAATTGTTGTTTATGCAAATAAAGATTTTAAACTTTTCTGTTTACTTAGTTAGTTTCGAAAGTACAGCAAACACGTTTCACAATTTAAATGAAAAAAAAAAAAATTTTTGTGAGTGCCTGCTCCTTTGCCTCTTCTGAAACCAATTTTTATTTCAAATTAAACGTCCCGACCTTTGACGGCTTCGCTTAAATGGGCCTTTTTACATTTTCAGCTCCCAGTTGCAGCACCGTAGAATCTTCCGAGTATTATAAAGAAAATAGCGGTAAATTAATAAACGGAACAACAGTTCGCCGCAGCTCGGCACATTTTCATAACTAAAACGAGATCACGTGACCCATATCAGCCTATTGGATGACGGAGAATCTGGAACGTGGATGCTGTGTTTAGAATATGGACAACGCTATGTAAATGGTGAACGGACGCCTTTAAGTAACGTAGTGATTGACAGCCATCTTGCCAGTGGTGTAGTATACAGTGGTATCTTGTCAATTTTATCTAATACGTACTATTTAGAACAGAATTACTCAAAGTGTGATCCGAGGATCAGCGCTGTTCCACGAACCATCAGGTGTACGTCCGTGACGAACCGCTGGTCAAACATGAAATTATAACAAATTATAAAGCTTATTGTGTACGCGGTTTATCTTGAGTCCTGCAGCTATTTTATGAGCGGCTACGTTTTCCTGGAGGGGGCGGCATTAATCGACGGCCGCCATTGTTTTTGTAACCATCTCGGATATCAACAAGGTACTCTACTACCAAAAACATACAATTGATTATCTGTGTCGTTCTGGGGCGAACTCAAGATAGGCCGCGGACACAATAAGCTTTAAATTTAATGAAATATTTTGTCTGTTTTAAGTCAAGTATAAACTCCCCTTTTCCGCCTCGTCGGTCACCACCATCAAGGTGCCGGCCCCTGGTACCCTGAAAAAATTTACCAAACGTCCACATCAGAAAGTTTGATAACCATTTATTTAGAATATTACGCTATACCACAATCGGAAGTTCCCCCCCCCCCTTGCCATACTTCTACGTCAAATGGGTTTGAGAAAGCTCATATTGATCCTAATCGGTTTCATATGCACTAGATGGTCATTGGAGTTAATTGAAAAAAAACTACAATTAGCAAAATTACAAAATTACAAACTACAAAAATTACAAAAAGGTCATCGTAGCTGCGCGGTGACAGAGCACGGCCTGGTTCTGGCGGGTTGCGGATCTGGTCGAACCCCTGGAAAGGGGATATTGGCAAAGTCCCCGCCAGGACTGCCGGCCAGGGTAGCGTGAGAGGCTACCATGCTCCTTCAGCGGCTGTGGGAACTGTTCTGGCCAATTCTAGACAATCTTTCGGTCCCTACGATGATCGGAGGCTTCCCGGTTCGAATCCCCGGGTTTCCTCCCTCTACCGGATATTTCTTCTCTCCGAAAAGTCTGGTAATGTTCAAAATTGAGCCGGTTCAGCCACACGAGCATTAAATTGTTTCGGGTGGCTCAATTGAAATTAATTAAAAAAAAAACAAACCTTTAGCGTATTGTACGAAGACAGGGTAAACGTATGTTCCCGTGCACGATTTGAGCGTAAACAAGAGCACTCGAGAGTTCATGGACCCTTGGCAATCTTGCTGCAGATAATACATTTTGTGGCCTGGGAGTAGGAACAGATTATTGGTAGCAGCTGCTGAAGATGCCACGTGTAAATATCGACCTCATATTGTTAGTAAACACTAATAGCGCGGTTCGTGAACTGGGTGAGAGTAAATTCTGAAGTGGATTGGGTGCCTTTTTCCCGACACGTGACCCGAAATTTGGTTGACAGGACTGATCTGGTTTAGCCTGTGACCCAGCGCGAGCGAGACGCTCAAACGAAATGAGGGCCGTCTCATTGAAATCTACAAGAAAGGTGTTCGTACTTGAATAAATTTCAAACTGGTAAATTTAAGAGAAGTTCAGTAGAACGGATGGCTTGTTTTAAGCGGTTGCAGAATCTATACACAAAGAATAAACGGACTATTTATGAGGCCATGGCGGCTATTCACTTGTGGTTTGGTATAGACGTTCATGATTTTGCATCCTACTTTTTCAAGACACACGCTAGTGTCTCGCCCACCAAGATAAATGATAACATCCAGATAATATGTATATATGAGCATGGCGACCCCTAGACATGTTGTGTCTTTACTGCAAAGGTAGTTTGGCTGTTTTCAGCCATCTGAGGATAAATAACAATGCGACAGAAAAGGCTGAAACTTGTTTAATCGGGAGAGTTTGGTCGCATGACAACATAAAAGTCACTATTAATAAGGACACAGCTTAACGTTTTCTTGTTGAAAAAACGACGTGAATAACGTTGATATTTGCCTAATTACTTACTACTAACTACTAACGCTTTTTTTTGTATCACGAAAATAAATTCTTCCGTGCGATATATAATTCTGGTTTTTAGCTCATTTTACAGGTATTGCTTTGGAGATGTGCCCTTTTCATATGGACCTTTCTAATTGGTCAAGTGGTTCAGGGGTTAGGGAGCTCCAAAGGTCCAAATTGATTGTTTTACATTGTTTTAAACATTGTTTTTATGCAACAATGCCAAACTGACAATTAAAGAAATTCATGCGTTTGCAAGGAGATACTGCAATACTAATAAAAATGCTAATCAAATGAAAAAAGGTGACTGCTGTCATTCAAAATCTAACGAAACCCAAAAAAAAAGAAATGGACCAGAAAACTAGATTGGCATTTCAAAATGGATTTCATCAATTTGGACCAAAACTTACTGATATCTACCCCAAAATAAAACTTGTTAAGGATTCCCGCCAAGCTTTTCTGCCGTGTGAAGTCGTGATATCAAACGCCAAGCTCTTTCGCCAAGCTAATCCCACCGACTAATACTTCAAACGTTAAATGAAATAATTGAAAATTGCACTGTAAGCAATTTTCATACATTTCATTTAACCTTCGAACTATTACTCGGTGGGATTAGCTTGGCGAAAGAGCTTGGCGTTTGATATCACGACTACAAACGGCCGAAAAGCTTGGCGGGAATCCTTAACAAGTTTTGTTTTGGGGTAAATAATTAATAGACTGTAAAAAAAAACAGAGTAAACTGCTTAAGACACCCTTTTCTAAAGACAATATGCAAAATGATCCACTGAATATACTGTTTACCAACCATAAAGCTGGAAAATGAACATTGCCAGATGTCCTGCGATTGTAGTATTTTGTGTTTTGTTTTCCATAATCTCTGTTAAATATCACCGCAAGTACCGGTTGCCGGCTTTTCATGTTTTCCCATTTATTGCTTCCCGTTTATACCCCTCAGCCGCATTGTTTGTCATTTTCAACCGGCGTAACAGAAATGTCAGCTAAGTTGTGACTAGCCTCAAATGTTGTGGCCATGGCTTACTATAAATTCGGCCGTCTGAATTTACAAGATGGTCCACAAAATACTGACGACCCAACATTTTCTGAGACCAGCTTTTCTAGTTAGCACCCCTCAGAACCAGGAGAGGACAGAAATATTCCCGTCTCATTAGATTTGATTTCTGTCTTCTCCTGGTTTTGAGGGGTGCTAACTAGAAAAGTGGGACTTCGAAAATGTTGGGTCGTCAGTTTCTTGGTGACCACCCTGTATTTACGGTAATTTACGGCTGAATCGATTGGAATGAAGTAAATATGTCGGTGATGAGACTTCCTGCACACGAAAACAACAAAATGGAAGGAAATTACTGTCTACTTTTTTGAGGGGAGGGGGCGGGGACATAATGAATATATGTAGGTCCCTCTCAAATAAAAAAAAAAGGGATTCCGTAAAGAAATATCATCTCAGTCCTCGAAAATTATAACATGTGTAATTACGTGTAATGAAATCACAGCCGCATCCATGGCCAATTTTTTTTTTTAGCAATAGGCTACCGTTATGCTCATCACCGTTAACGTGTGCCGAATTATGACGTGTGATTCTGAATGTTAAAACGAAACCGAAAGTAACCATACATGCTAATTAGAAAACAAAAACGAATCGTTTGATCTTTAAGGCAAGGTTTAACTGATCCGAAGTCAAAACAGCATAGGAACATAAATTAACTTTCCTGTAAGGTTTCAGATACTGCAGTGTTACTGTACTGTTTAGTCCACGTGAAACCTTACTGCTATATTCAGATGTTTTTACCATTTTTTACTTTTGCACACGATAGGCCAACTAGTGATTGGTGCATCCTGCTTGGCTAAATGACATCGCTGTAAAAGGGCTAAAAACTAGTCGTCTTAGTGCACTTAGCACAACTCTACAGGTAATTCTGGGTTCGTCCGAGACCTTAAAAACCTGGGAATATCCTGTCCTGGAAGGTAATAATGAAATTCCATGCGTGGAAGAGTGCTGAAAATCTTGACACATGTTGACACTGCTGACACTATTATCTGAATGTTAAAACGAAACCGAAAGTAACCATACATGCTAATGACCATTCAAGTATGAGGTCATACGTAAGTTAAGGGTAAGAGAAACTGGATTTAAATATCTTATGATGAAAATAACAGTAGAGCGGTTTTCTACTAGACATAAGGTAATTTCATATTGTAATTACCGTTTTGAAGCAATATAGCTTCAAACTTTTCGGCTTTAGGGCACGTTTATGCAACCACTCGCTTTTGCATTCTCGCAGCTAGAAGCCAGAAATCACCTCAAATTCCAACATGGCGGTGGTTTTATGTCTGCCGCCTCGCAACGAACACAGCAGATAACGTGAGTTCAGAAGCGTTTGGGAAAATTGTTTCGTCATGAGGAATTCTTTATATTATTGGCACGGATTATAAGACTGCAAGTATTTACTCAAACGATGTCGAATTTAGCTAATCCATTTAGCGTTGTTACCATGGTAATGTCACCTTTGCCATCGCGATTGAGTTCTGGCTGCGAGAATGCAAAGGCGAGTCGCTGCATAAACGTGCCCTTAGCCCTACTTTTTCGGCGGCTGGGCTAGGTGGCGGCCGAAAAATATTCGCCGGCTGTTAGACTAACTCAAAAAAATGCGGCACGATGCCTAACGGCGACGGCTGAGGGCTATAGCTGCGTTCAGGCAGATTTATGCTGACTGCATCTCGATCGCTTCAGGATTGATGGCGGTATGGCACTTTTTTGACACAACAAAACGTCAGTTTGAAGATTCAGAGGGAGAAAAAAAATACACAAAGTCTTCCTTTTCACTGACCCTCTGCACATTTTTCCGTGAAGTAACAAACCAACGCCAGGCTCGAGCTTTCGTTTCTTTTCTTCCACAGATTCCTCGTCTTTCTCAAGAGTGTTCCATTGCCATGACAGAGAAAGGGGGAACAGTTCGAAGGCCATCTTTTTTCCCCTTTATTTTGGGTAAAAAAAAAAAAAAAGAAAAGAAGGGAATTTGCATTTGTAAGGGGTAAATAGCGACCCAGACCAAATGAATGCCAAGACCGTGGAATGCAAACTATCTGATTCACTTGAGGAATTTCTACAACCCGAGGATTGTCAGTCCATATACGTAGGAAAGACTGCGCGTGCAGCTGCAAGCCAGTTGATAAGCACAACTAAGTAGGATGTGGGCTGTTTGCATTTCTCAGACAGAAGCCAAAGAAAACACCGGCGTCGTGCATATGGTCTGAAATGAGGAGATACACACGAATTTGTAACTACGTTTCTCAACACGGTTGGAATAGTTTTTTTTTTTTCCCATTTCACTTTTCGGGTAAGGCTTTATTTATGCTGCAGCCTCCTCGCTCACCGAAAGCCGCCCGACTTTAGTCAATTAATGCTTAGATTTATAGTCATTATTTTTTTGGATGACTGTGCCCAATCCAGGTCCATGATAATTCGGTCCCAGACAATTAGGTCCCGGCAATTCGGTTCCAAAATTACAGTTAGTGCGACAATTCGGTCAGATATAAAAAATAGCTCGATGAAATTTGGGTCCCGTAAAAAAAAAAAAAAGACAAACTCGACTGACTGGTTAAGTGGGTTTACGTAAATAAATACAAATTAGTTGAGTTCCGTCACAGATACCAGTCGAACACACAATGTTGCGGACAATGAACATATACAGCGTCCGTGTTGTAACTATGGCATTATCCTCAAAGGGAAAAAAATATTAAACAGGGAAAAAAAGGGGGGGGGGGATGGAGAAATTCTGTGTTTTATTTGCAAGTTGCGATTTCTTGAGTGACACATGTTGTTCCCTCCATCCAGAACCATCTTTCTCGATACTTCCGTAAGGGCCCGTTTATTTAACGACTCGCCGTTGCATTCTCGCAGCTAGAAGCTAGAAATCATCTGAAATTCTAACATGGCGGCGGTTTTAGCTCTGTCGCCTCGCAATGAAAACACTGAATAATACGAGTTCAGGAGGGACTGCGAACATTTCGTCAGGAGGAATTCTTTATCCTATTGCCACGGATTATAAGACTTAAAGCATTTACTAAAACGACGTCGGATTTAGCTAATTTAGTGTTGTTACCATGGCAACGACAACTATGCCATTGCGATTAAATTCTAGCTGCGAGAATGCAAAGGCGAGTCGTTGCGTAAACCCGGCCTAAAGCTCACAATCTTCTACTTCATCCAACAAACGCGCGTCCTTACCCAACCCCCACCTTGCCCAACTACAATTTACAATTTGGCTAGTGTTTATTTCTAGTCTGTTGCTGGTTTATTAAGGCTAAGATAACGAAAATTGTGGAAGTACTCATTTTTCTGACAGGTCCATTCATTTTCTTACTTCTAATCGAAACGGTAGGACGACTAAGTAAAAATTAGTGGGGAATGAAAGAAATTTAATAAGGGAAGAAACACAAGGGCAGGAAAAACAATGGAACATTCCGTTTTTACTCAGGGAAATTCTGTAAGTGACAAGTGGAAGCACTGCCTGGTTAGTTGATTCAACATTCATAATAATAATAATAATAATATTAGTTCACCAAAGCAATGCTAAAAGGCGTCAAGTTTCTCGCACGCGCGTGAACTGGTGTTGAGCCAGAAGGCGAAACACGCGATTTCTACCCCAGTCGGCCTTGGCTTGAAGAAGCCATCAGTTTCTCCTTTATACGCTAGTGTAACGCTGTTGCGTGTGGAGTTGTATCATGTCTGGACTAATCATAGCACGAGTGGTATTTTTTTCCCATTTATCTATTAGGCTAAAACCCATTCATCATATTTCCAACTTGTTATCCCAGAAGTTACCATCAGTTCTTCCACACTAATTTTTGTCAAGTCTCGTCGGATTTATTGTGCGCCACATTCAATAGGCGATGTAAACGTGATGCTGTAAAAAAGAATACACATTGGAAAATGTGTTCCAACTTTACGGTTCGATCGAAAAACAACAAGCAATACACTTTTAGTATATGAACCACACTTGTTGTTTTTTAGTCTGCGTGTTCGCATTTACAGCCCCATCTTTCTTTTCAGCAGGCAAATCGGGGATGTACGCCTGTGCAAACAAACGCCTAAACAAAATGAAAAACGAAGGATGATTCTCAAACCTGCAGCCTCGAAATTTCGCTTCACTGAGGATGCCTGCCTGCCTGCGTCATATCCTCGAATGTTTGGAATTTCCGTTAGGATCGGATTTTTCATGTTTTGCGGTTTGCCATATGGCACTCGAGTACCAACATCTGTGCGAGACTTCGGCGGCAAATGGCGAATTAATATCATGTTGGCGAATAAAGGCGAGAGACGCTGGAGGAATTATTAACTAAAATTAGTGTCGTTAATCTAAAGTTTTATAGTTTTTGGAAAGCTCAGGAATCGAGTAATTTGGCTAACTTATTGGAGCCTAAAGTTTGCGTGATCGCAGCAGTTTTGAGAGGGGGCTGTTTTTGACGCTGGGATCTGCTTTTTGTCTTCTGTACAGATGAAACGGCTGAGCAAACTATTGCAACGACTTTGTTCGTCCGTCCATCGCCTTTTTCAACTTCAGAACAGATAGAGATAAATGGATTTCACCATTACATTCAGCGACCAAAAGTTAGTTAAAAACACGGTAAATTAAAACATCGTTGCATCCTTATAGCTAATAGGCTTTAACGACGTAACTAAATGAAATAATAACATTTGATCGTCGCATTTAAACCCTAAGGATAACATGCAACAGTAAAAACAAAGGATTTTGTTAACAACGCACATTAGCTTCATTCTTGCATGGAAGTGTTGGCTTAATGTCGAACCGAATTGTCCCTTACAATCTTAGATGCTGCAAATGAAATACAAAATGCTGGTAAAAAAGAAATTAGGTCTAAAATTACGTTGCCCCGGCAACGTCAAGTTGCTACGAGTCGCTGCTGGCTTCATCAACAACACTATATTATGACGTATCTCCCATATCTTTGCTCGCTACCACTGATCTATACTATACTTGGTGTGTTAGGCGACGCCAAACATTGTAACTTGCTGGGAGGCACACCGAGTTGCGTAAATGAATAGGCTTGCTGTCTAACCCAATTCTCTGCTAGCTGCTACTTACGAAATTAAAACGGCAGGCAAACATTTGGCCTAAAAGCTGACAATTCACCTAAAATAGGCCTAAAAGCTGACACATTTTTGACCGGCTATTGTGATCGCTGTTGCAGTGTGCTATAGAGGTGTGCGCCTCAACATATTCGACAGTGGTGGAAGTGTACCACTGCAGCCGCTTGTTATTATCAACATTTGACCGGTGCGTTATTCTTAACTGTTTTTTTTTTTAAGAAGAAAGAAGTCTAGTAAGGGGAGAGAGGGGCAAACCATTAAGGGGGTACGAACTGGCAAGCCTCCGATCAGTGGCGTTTTATGGAATGTTATGGGGGCTTGCCTTTTGCGGCAAATGCCCTTTTTGTAAAAAAAAAATGGTTTGTGTCGACATTCGCTGGTGCGGTGGTGCCTGGGGAGGGGGCTAGAGTCCTAAAAAAGGCGTAAAAACGTCTAAAAAAGTCAAAAAGAGGCAAAAAAGGCTAACAAAGAGCAGAAAAGTGGGATAAAAATCTGGGAAAACGGTAGAAAGGGTAAAAAAAAAAAAGGTTCCCAGCACAAATGGCCACTAAAGCTTATTGTGCCCTTTACTAACAATTAGCGACTGCATTGACTATGTACCTTGTCGCAACCGGTCTTCTGTGCACTTCCGCCACTTTCGAAAATGTTGAGAGTACACCCCTGTATCACGCCTTGCAACAGCCATCTTTATTATGTAATCTAAAAGTAGTAACCATCACAACTACCTGTTAAAGATGTGTTATTCTTTCGGCCTGGTTTTAGATTTTAGGCGTTTTTCAGCTTTTAGGCCTAATTTTTTGGCCTGCCATTTTAATTTCGTAAGTAGCAGCTAACCGGGAGAATTTGGTCGAGAGTAGGCCTGTTGATCCATGCGTGTAACACGGTAGTTGTACTATTTAAATGAAGCTAATGTGTGTCTTTAACAAAATATTTTTGTTTTTACAGTTGCGCGTTCTCCTGTCGTGGTTAAATGAGACAATCAAATGTTATCATTTCATTGAGTTACGTTGAGAAAGCTATTAGCTATAAGGAAGCAGCAATGTTTTAATATGTCGTGTTTTATAACTAATTTTTAGTCGCTGTGTCTAATGCTGAATACCATTTGTCTCTGTTCTGAAGTTGAAAAAAGCGATGGACGAACGGACAAAATCGTTGCAATGTCTTCTCAGCCGTTTCGGGAGTAAGACTCAAAGTTGCTCCTGTCCTCTCCGGGATCTGTTCACGCTACTGCCTCCGATCATCGCAGGGGGTCGAGACAATGTAGAGAATACTCCAGAATATATCCTATAGCCGCTGAAGGAATGGTAGTAGGCTATCTCCCGTTACCCGGACCGGCACAGGCTGGCAGGGTTCTCTTTTCAGTCATTAATGCTATGTGACTATGTCTAAGCCTTTTTTGGAACCGGGTAAAGAGACCCCGATCACGTTAAAAATTGGGCTTAGACGCAATTATACCTCCCCTCTACGAGATCGAGGTTATCGTCGTCGGAGACCCATATCGAAGTTTGAAGATCGCCCTCTGGCTAGGGGTAAACTTAGGCTTTAGACAGACATTGCTCAAACCCCCTCCAAATCGTATTGCCTTGAGTGAGAGATGCCATATGGCAGGTTGTTTTGAAGGTGGTATTTTGTCTCTCCTCATTGCCCACGGCAAAACTTACCCCCTACCGCGCTTGTGCAAGGAAAAAGGCTTAGAGCGGCAGTAAGATTAAAGTTTAACTTTAGCTAGTTTTCGAAATCAGGCTTAGACAAGGCATAAGCTTCCTCGAGCAACTAGGTTGAGTTCAGCCATCGTAATCAATTGCTAGGACACGTTTACGCAACGAGGCCTTCTCGCTCGCCGAACGCTGTTTGCTGGTCATCCGTTATTTATTTACGATTATTTTCCATTTTCTACCAAATGATCGTGGTAATACATAACAAACTAAATGTATTAACTGTATTATAAATCAACACTGATAAAAAACAAAGTGCAACAGTAATTTTAAACACTGCTACAGCATTGTTGACATGTTACTTTATTTCCGAAATTTGCGACTCTCGCTCAAAGAACAGCTTCTGGGACTAATCAGACGACGGTAGAATA
The DNA here is from genome assembly GCA_023313725.1 of Lithobius niger. Taxonomy (NCBI): domain Eukaryota; kingdom Metazoa; phylum Arthropoda; class Chilopoda; order Lithobiomorpha; family Lithobiidae; genus Lithobius; species Lithobius niger. The sequence goes on along the minus strand of JAHWFP010258897.1, from coordinate 5,211 downwards.
AACAGCTTTTAGCAGCGAGAATTCGAAATCCAACATGGCGTCTATTTCGGGGTTACCAAATCGAAGACAAACCATCGAATGCCGGCATTAAAGAAATCAGTCCGCCGTCTTGTACTGCAGTAAAAATTGTTTGCTTGCTGTCATAAAACAACGCTGTCGTGTTGCACGCATAGTCGTCGTATCGCGAGGCACGAGGAGAAGATCTGCGCCCGCGTTATTTCCATGGTTAGACAATTCGAAAGCCGCTTTCTTCGGTAAGGCGAGAAGCAGCCGGCAGATTTAGTATTAACCAAATAGAAGCTAGCGAGCGAGAAAATCTTCGTAGCGTAAACCCGGCCTTATTGTAATGCGCAGGTAAAAATGAACGTTTTAGATGATTTTGATGTTGTTAACAAAATAACCGTAAAGGAGAAAAAATTGAAATATTGGTCGGGGTCAAGATGGCTACACTCCCGGCTATGAACCGAATAACGTGTTATTTTTAAAACCGTCTCGCTGGCCCCTGTAACCTCTCTCATAATAAAGTGGCTGCATAACTTTGCTTAATTTGTTGCACGGAATTTTAAAGTCCAAGCAAGCATGTAAATCAACTGCTCCATTTATATTTTTGACGTTAATGTGTTATTAGTAAAGGCGGTATATCCTTACTGTTAGGTTTGACCTCATCCTCCCATGTTAAAGCCGACATTTCGATGCTTAATTTCTTTGCCGTCTCAATATTTTCCACTCAAATTTAGAATACATGCATGCTTTATTGGATTTGGTGAACATGTGTTCGAACTTTTAATTTACGATTTGTCACATCGGAGATCTGGATTTGAGCTCGAATTGTGATTTTCATTTTGGTCTTGCTGTTAGTGTTGTTGGCACGACACGTTTCTGTTACGCGCTCTACAGATCAAACTATTTGTCCTCTAAATCTGGTTCTTATCTCATTTTACAGGTATTGCTCTACAGGTGTGCCATTTCCATAAGGCCTTTTCTAGTTGGTAAAGTGGTACAGGGGTTAGGGAGCTCTAAACAACCAGATTGATTGTTTTACACTGTTTTAAACATTGTTATTATTTCAACAATACCAATCAGCAAACGCCAGAAGCCAAACGTAGACTGAAGATTAAAGGATTTATTTCCATTGGTAGCCTGGACGCCGCCCGGGATCTCAGTGGCCGCCGCGACTGACTGGCCGCGGCGGCCAAGCGCGCGTTGCTACATATACCATGAGCATTCTCGTTGGCCACATCGACCTGGTCACGCGGCTTGGCTGCCGTATGCGCGGTTATCCTTAGTTATTGCATTCATGGATTCCTCCAATTGTTCTTGTTTGACGTTTACCCTTGTGCTGAAAAAAAATATTATGCTTGATAAAGCGTCGTCCATACATAAGACATCGCATTTTAGTGTATGAGCACCATATTGGCTTTACACTATTTTATAATAAATTTTAGTCCTTTTCCCCTCATTATAGTTATCATGCGTGTATCGTATGTCATGGAGTCAATCCTAGCCTTGGCCTATACTTCTATGCATCCGAGAAGAGGAGGAACCCAGACCCGATAATTCGCTCGTGCTCATGTTGCTTGACGCATGTGCAGATACTTTCTAGTAAAATTATCCCTCTCCATCCCAAGATGACCTTAGCAGTTGAAAAGAACGTTTGATTCCATTTTTCCCAATTTTTCCATCAGCCATCCTTACGTCGCATAATAGTAGCAAAGTCACCGTACTGCATAATGGCACTAAAGAAAAAAGCGATGTAAACCCGTTGCAACGAGGCAACAAATCAACTTAAAAGTTCTGCTACACCTTTAAATTATTACGGTGACATTGTTGCAGTAATTTATCGGCCTCTTGGGTGGCAATTTGGCGTATAACTTGGATCTCATTCTGAAGAAAAGCCACGTAAATATGCCATCAATTACCTGCAAAACTCTTGACAGTCAGCTTACAATTATTTCGGCTCATCAATCATTTTCTTCCTTCTTCCCCCCCCCCCCCCTCCAACTCGCTTCTCCCCATTTTCAAGAATCACCTCGTTAAGTCTGATCCCTAAAACGATGAAGGAGGGGGAGGGGGTGTGGTGGTTGCCTTGCGGCTTTGCTTCGAGACAACTTGAACTCTAATGCTCATCGATCTTGATAAAGATGCAGCACACCCATTTGACATTAGACCCGGTTCCGCAAATTGGCAATATAAGCTTAACGTTAAGAGCATTTACCGCAGTGTACTTACTACCTGTATTGTTTCTTCTTTTCACGTTTCGTGTTCGTGTGTGGGGGTGGTTTGGGAGTAGAGGGGAGGGGGGTTGCATTTAGCACGGATGTGTCGGGTGCCCGAGTGGTAACACCAGGCTTACAAAACTGGCTAGTACTATGTCTAAGCCGACGAAGCCTTTTTTTAAACCAGTTCTAGTGGTCCGATCACTTTTTAAATCGGGCTTAGACGCAATTTCCCCCCCCCCCCCCCCCACCTCAGAGCGAGATCGAGGAATCGTCGACGGAGACTCAAATCGAGATTTCAAGTTTGCCCCTTGGCTAGGCTTAGACACAAATCCCTGAAACTAGCTTCAAATCGTGTTGTCTTTGAGTGAGAGACGCCATACAGCGCCCTGTTTTGGAATTGCTATTTTGTCTTCCCTTAAATATATCCCCACAGGAAAACTTATTCCTCCTACCGTTTGTGTAAAGAAAAAGGATTTCAGGCAGTAAGATTTACGTTAAACTGAACCTTCTTCCAGAAATTAGGCTTCGGCAAGGCAAGGCTAGGCAAGGCCAAGCTACAGGTTGATTCTTGTTGGCAGTTGTATAAGTCGTCAAAATTATATAAACAAACACCCGACAAGCCATCCGGGGACTTGCAGCAGAATCTCCAGTGCATGGCCGTATAAACGAAAAAACTTACATTACACAGGGTCGGGAATCGAACAGGGTCTTCAATTACATGTCGACAGCGAGTTTGTTTATATGTTCTCATAGCAGTTTGTTTCTCTTCTACCCATGTGCAGCTTATGCAGCACGTAGACTAAAAGTTTATTGAGTAGTGAACATGAATGACTTACTAAGTCAGATAAAAGATCATTGATTCCAGCACAAACAAATCCAACAAGTAGATACAAATGCTAAAATTACAAGTCTGAAATGACAGTAATACAAAACAGTCATATTTTATAGGCCAAATAGTTTATGAACTGAAGGATCAGTAAAGGTACACACCCTGATAATTTCCTTTTCCGTTATTTGGTATGTAGCGTCGGTCGCGCGGTATGCGAGTTTTCTACAACATTCTCCAGCGTAAATGGACAACCACATGCAGAATACTGGCATTTAATTTACAAGTTCCGGATGACACCAGACGAATTATGAGAAAATACGGAGTCATCTAAGCCTTATTTAAAGAGGTGTAGGTTTTTGTTTGGCATGAAATACCAGTCAGTATGTGAATAAGTAACCTCCTCGAGCGAAGCGACACGACGCCAACGGAGCCAAATAAGTGATATAAGAAAACCCATGTAAAGTTGTAGTACTACTAACACAAATTCATGGTGGTCAACTCTAACGTCGCTTATACTTTACAGCTTATGCAGCGTAAATGATTTGAATAAAAAAATAAATCCTAGAGTTAAACGCATTATCTTTGCCAAGGGGAAGGATGGCCTGGGGGGGGGGGGGCCGCAATTGAGCGAAGGGAGGAGCCTTGGCGGCCTTTCCCCGTTTGAATGATATCGTTACTTTCAAAGGCCGACCCTTTTTGGAAACTTGGCGGCTTCTCATAACACCAGTTTTGGTTTGGGTGGATAAGAGTTCAGGGCGATTCAGAATTGTTGCGCCACGTAGGCGGCACACAGTCTGGTAGTGTTATCAGAGGGATTATGGCTGACAATCTAGAATGAGGCTGATGGCTTATGCCTCTCAAGGGAGCTGACATGGCGTTGCTTTTGTCGGATATTTCAAAGCAGACGTGTTATATGTATATTTGTTTCTTCATGTGTTAGCCGGTTTTGGATGTTTCGGTGGCTACGTTGGGCCGCAAACTACGTCGGAGAAAAGACCATTGGCCCCAGCTTAGTAGATTGTTTTTTATGTATGTCTGTTATTGTTGTACCAGTTGCAATAAGAATGAACTCGAGCGTAGCGAGACGATACAAAATAAGCGAGTGAAGCGAGAGACTTCGCTAGTCTACATCAGGATTAAAAACGTACCATGTGTGCGTGTACCTCTACTCCTCTTGAATTAAGGCACCCACGAAGATAATTTAGCGCCATATGAAAGATAATTAAATTGAACTTCGGACAAGCTTATTATTAAGGCTATGACTTGATTTTTTGGCCATCAAATACGCGAAAAACTGCTCATGACGTCAAAGTTAGATCAGAAATCAATAAGATGGAAATCAACTAAACTACATGAAGCGTGGATCGACGCTGATAGAGTGAGCGAAGCGAATATATGGCTAGTTGGCTCTTACAGGGCACGTAGCTCGTGCGCGGAAAAAAAATTATTTGGGAAAGAAGCTATAGTTTCATCAGCAGAGATGAACGCGTTGGTGGGCGGGGAGCGGGGGGGGGGGGGGG